>JAXGGA010010505.1:0-46529 GCA_038373865.1 Uloborus plumipes | reverse complement strand
GGGGGTATATCATGGAATTTGATAAAGAAATGAGGAGGTTCTGGCGAGATAGAGAAAACAGGTTAGAGAAATATTAGAATTAGTCTTATAATTTCTTCATCAAACTTCGCACAGATGTTTTCTTTCCTGAAGTATGCAACTGGGATAATGGACGAGAATGAGGAACCGAGAGAAGAGGAGGAGCCAGGAGCCAGAGGAGGAACCGCCGTGTCTCCTCCCAGTTGAAGCATCCGTGCGTGGAGATTAGTGGAGCTCAAAACAGGTAGGATATCAACAACGGCCCAAGTGAAAACAATAAACAATTATGATTATACAAAAAAGAAAAAGAAAAAAACAGAAAACTTGCTTGTCGTTGGTTTTGCACTATCTGAGCAGCCACTTGCCAATAACACCCATTCGTCAATTTACGTCTTGTTATATATCAGGATGTTTTATAATCGTGGACTGTTATTAATAATCTTGATCAATATTTAGAAAATGAGTTAAGTTTTGTCAACATATTAATAAATTTGGTAAAAACTAAAATTTCATACCTATAACTCTATTTCTAGCTTGGTACATGTTTACATTAACTTTTTTTTTTTTTTTGACTTTTTTTTACAACTAGAAACTCTTTTTTTTTTTAGACTTTTTTTTTTTTACAACACTAGAAATGTTTAAAGAAAGCCAAATTTTTTCCCAACTTCATCTTAAACGAACTAAAGTTGTTCATATAATTATTAGCTAAATATAATTTAATTTAACTTATATATATATATATATATATATATATATATATATATATATATTTCATAAGAACTTTTAGTTGAATAGATTACACTGTTAATTATTGAACACACAGTTTCTGGTTCCCAAGGTTTCGCTACACACAATCATTTTAACTAAATGCAATTTTCTTCTATGTTTTATTGTATTTTATAGTTGTGTGTAGCTTAAACGACAATATTTTATGTAATTATAATTGTAAAATGCCAATTTACAACATTTATTATTATAAGCCGAAGCGACCGAATCACACCTTATGCTTCCGCCAGGCAGAAGCTTCGACCAAGCTGATGCTTCGCCCTATCTCTATAATTATAAGTAACTGTTACTAAATAAAAACAACTTGGATTTGCTGACTTCATTGTTTGATACGACAGCAAAAGAAACGAAACTCCAACCTTATCAATCTTCACATTAGAGCTTATTGCAAGATATGTAAGTCATCACGGACTATTTTTTTATTCATGAATGATAGTGCTGATCTCTACCTATAGGAATGTTACCTGGGTATTTACCCAACATATTCGATGTGTGGCAGAAGTTTCTTCGGTTCAGTATTCGTATAATTCTCAAAGGACGCCCTTACTCCGTACACGCACTTACCAGAACTCACCCTATACGCACCAAGTTAAGTTATAATATGATATATATTTTCCTTTCAGTCCTCTGATTTGGAGATAAACTTCACTACTTAAAGCGTTATATGTGTAATCACAAAAAGTGGTCTGAGTGTTTTCTAAGTGATCTGAATCTCTTATTAAAAGTATTTATTATAAATTTATGAGACATTGATATAGTGGAGCATTTGTTTTAATATTATTTCGTAGTTTTTTTTCTTTTTAAAAAAAAAAATGATTAATGAAAATATGTCTTTTTGAGTTTATCTCTCTGACAACGCGTATTTTAGCTGCTGTCGGTGTGTGGTCAAAATGTGGCAAAAATCTGACACAAAAAATGTCTTAAAATTGATGCTGAAATTGAGCATCATGTACAGACATTTAAAAAAAAAAAAAAAAAATTTGTTTTCACTTTGTGTGAAAAAAATACTTCATTGTACCAGGACCCATTTTCGTGGAACAATCTTAATGCGTACTTATCTAAATAATTTTAACACCCTGTACGACATTTGGAAGTAAACTGTACAAATTTACTTTTGTGCATGATAAAAAAAAAAACCATCAAGCAAGAAAAGACTGGTTCGCTCACGTGCCCAGATCAAATCAGCATAAGTCGGTTGCTTTTTCATATAAGACTCTCAGTTCTGGGTACATATGCACTCGAAAACGAAAGCGCTAATATCAACCTAACCCTGTATCAATTGAACCCGGTTTACCCTATTATTATTATTACTATCACTATTATTTAGTATCAGCATTATCATCTTCGTCGTCGTCATTATCGTCATCATTATTATTATTGTTATTAGTTATTATTATTATTATAAGTTTAGCTACTATTAGCGCTATTTAATTTTTGTTTTCAAGTTCTTAACAGTGCAATAAATATTCACACTCAAATATGTCATTAATTTCGTCGTTATTTTCGCAAGCCCCTAGAAGTTCACGAACCACCGATTAGGAACCAATACTGCTGCATAGCATAGATGTGAAATGTGATTGCAGCGTTATACTAAATAGTGCATATTGATTTGTAGTAACATCTGTGAATGTTTTAATTCCGGAAGAAAATTTTTATGCATTTTTTTTTTTGTTTGGTTATTACAGTTTTTCTGCGAACACTAGGTAATACTTTCCGAGATTGCAAGCCTAAAAATTGTTGGTTTAGAAATTCTGGCTTACTAGATATCTTGTTTATGATTTCACAAACTAAAGATAGATAAAAACAACATCAGTAAAATAATGTTATATGATTATTTATTTAGTTTAAGCACAAGATACAAAAATTCCCCTCTAATGTTCGAAGTAAAAAACTGACATAAGTTAATCATGATAGACAATAAATACCAGTTTTCAAAATAGTCTTTAAAGCACCACACTTGTACAAAAGCAGTCTTGATGGTTAATAGCTTTCCTTAGGTGGTGTCGTCGTGAGAAGCACATATCTTATTAGTACTCTCTTTCTTGATGGTATCCGAACATCTAGCGGCACTTCATGGTAATAATCTATCATTTCTGATATGGTCGAAAACGACTGGAAAGAGAAAGAAACCACGTAAACGTTTTGTAAAAGAAGATGCAAAAAATTCCCGACCACCTTGTTACTTTCTATTCATAAATATAAATTTTTCTGCAATATTCCAAGCAAAAACCACTAAGAAATATGAGTTGTTTTTTTATTGTAGACTAAGCACGGAATGATTTCAAATTGACAATCTATTTCAGATTCAGCACTGCAAAAAATTCACTGTTGTTTTTACAGTATAATACTGAAAGCAGAGGTTTCGGTTTAAAACTGTAAAATGCACAGTAAAAAACTGTAAAACTAACAATTTTACAGTTTGTCACTGCAAAACTAGAAATTTTAGTCTATTGCTGTAAAATTTGCAATTTAATAGTTTATTTCTATTTTATTAACTGTATTATATTTTAAAAACAATAGTATAATACTGGCAGCGAAGTTCTAGTTTAGAACAGTAAAATGCACAGTAATAAACTGTAAAACTAACTATCTTACAGTTTATCACTGTAAAACTAGCGAATTTGCAGTTTATTGTTGTAACATTAGAAATTTTACACTTTATTACTGTAAAAATACAATAAAATTAGCTGTGTTATACTGTAAAAACATCATTTATTTTTTTCAGTGAGTATAATCTTGATTATTCGGCCCTCGTTGATCCGGATCTCCGGAAAATCTCGATCCCATTTGTAGACTCTTTTATATTTGATTTACACAAAAAAATAATTTCAAGTTATGATATCAAGAAAGTAAATGTGAGTAATCTAAACATCCACTGCATACAAGTTGCTTCAAAATTTACCGGTACATTTGAGAAATCGCTAAAAACTTAACACATCAAAAAGAAAACATTTAGATATTTGTGATTGCTAAAAATTTTTTTGTTCTCGTAACTTCCCATGTAGCACAAATAACCTTTAAACGTTTTATAAACGTTTTTAAGCTGTTGTTACAACGTTAATAACCATTTTACAACCTTTAAAAATCGAAGTGTGCTACTTGAGTTCGTTACCGAAATATAAGGTCTTAAAATTTTCCCAAAATTTTAACAAAAGTCGCCAAATTTAGCGAGTTTCAATGAGTAATGGCAGCTATCTATCACATGGCTTGTAAGGTAACTAGATGACCTGAACATCTACACGGGGAAATTACATTTTTTTTTTTTTTTTTCAAAATTTCGGCAGACGTTAAGACCTTATATCTCGAGAGCGGGCGGATAAGGGCAAATAATTTTTGCTTCAAAAATATCTCTTTTGATTGATACTTATTCAATCTTTTTCCTTTTTTCATTACTCGCGTGGTTTTTTGGAAAGGATATAATTAGAACATGACAAAAAACGAAGACGTGCGTACATTATTCAGGACAGGGCAGTTAAATGGCAGTATTTACTAATATTTCGTTTCTCTTTTGCTTTTGCACTGAAAATAAAGATTTTTTTTTTTTAGAAGTGTTCGGATTTCAAACTTAAATATTTGATTGATGCTTCTGGGAAATCAAGAATACGACTTTTCGCCCATCGCAGTATTGTTTTTTTTTTTTTTTTTCATTTAGGATGTTTATCATTTCAAATTTACTGTTATAAAAAGCTTTCACTGTAATATTTCCGCAGATTTTTAAACGTTTCTCAATTTCCATTCAAAATACAAAGCGAGAAAATAAGCTTGATTAGCTTTTGAAGCGCATTTCCAACATTTAATGCATGAAACAAGCTTGTAGGGAAGTTTAAATATCTGTCTACAACCTAACTCCCCTAAAAGTTGGTGGCTATGTTTGTGAAGCACCGTGCAATATTTATTCATTTAGAGCAGGGTTTCCCAAAGTGGTTCACAGGGACCCCCAGGGGTCCCCCGGAGCTTGCAAGGGGTCGCTATAAATGAAGCAAAAAGTTGGGGGTCCATGAGATGCAAATAGGGGTGCACGAACTAGATCAGTTCATAGTTCAACAAATCTGAGTCACATGGTATCAATATTTCTGGCTTCAGAAAGGCATGTACCTATAACTTATCTTACCTCGTAGAATATCGCAAGATAATTTTTGAAAGATTTTACATCATCATACCTCGTGGAAAGAGATTTGAATTCTGTCACCAATGTTCTCACAAAAACAAGAAACAGATTGTCAATCAATGATTGGGAAAATTTTTAAATTATGCCTTTCAAATCTGAAGCGAAATATTAAAAATTCGCTGTCCATCACCCCTACCACTAAAAAGTTTTTTTTTACTTTCATATCAATTATATGTAAGAATATTAGCTATTTTGCATTTTGTACCAATAGTATTATGAAAGTATGAATAAAAATGTTGCATTTTACTCTTCATCTGGTTCCTTTTAATTTAAATTTTAGTTTTTTATTCTGCAATATGAAAGTAACAAACTGAATCTTTTAGAAAGTTGTCAGCTGTTTAAAAATTTTATTTTCGTTTAAAAATCAATATTAAAAGAACCCTCGCACACTGTTTGGTAAATTTCTGATTTATCTCATTATATTTGCATTGATCTTGCTTACATTTGGTTATTTCAGAACATCTATAATAGAACGTAACCACCTAAATTTCGGTTTTGGAGAGGCGGAGCCATTGATTTTCTTCGATAGTATACCTTGAAGGCAATAATAAAAACAAAAACTGGTTCAAATAATGCTATTTGTCTTCAAAATGAGCACACAATTCCGTAAAATATCTTTGAGCAACTTCTTTTCAAACAAAATTTTAAAGTTTCAATTTTAACTAATTTAATGGAACTCTTTTTATGGCTTATTTGTGAAACTTGAATGGTCATGTTTAGCAGGTCTGTTTCGGACTTCATTTTTTGCTTTGACTTAAAAGTTAAAAACCTCCTTTTTCACACAGGTAGTTAGAAAAAGTAAAAGAGCGGACACCGACATTCGTATTAATCTTTTGGAACGAGAAAACTCATCCTTTTAAACTGCATTAGAATTTCAGCAATGGCATTAAATTAAATTTCTGTTGTAAGTAAGAATCAGTAAAGGGGTTCAATAAAGTTACGTATTCATGCACTGACATAGTAGACGTTGTATAGGGACCAGTGGTGCCCATCCCCAAAACTCAATGGCGCAAATTCCACCCAAAAAATTTTCACAACCCTCTTGCGCTTTTTATTTTTATCCCTCTTTTTTATTTATTTCTTTAAATATTATTTATTTATTTTTTTATATTATAACTGTTATTTTTTAATAAAATTTACATTTTTTTTAAAAGTACTAACTATGAGCAGAATAGAATCGTTTTTTTCCCTTCCAGACATTCCAAGCATACACACACACACACACACACACACACTAAAAAATAAATAAATAAATAATAATAAAGAAATAAAAGAAATAAGTTTAATTAAAAAATAAATTAATGAATAATTAAAAATTGAAAAAAAGTCAGTAAATAATTTAAAGTAAAAAGTAAATTAATGAATAATTTAAATAAATAAATAAATTAGTTTAAAAAAATCCCCCCAAAAATTTTGATGACGCAACTTATGCCATAATACACCCCCCCCCCTGTGGGCACCCTTGAAAGGGATAATAAATGGGTTTTTAATTCAAAATTTGGTTTGATATCTTCTCTGCTGCTCATTCAAGTATGTACTGATTAAAATATTCACCCAGCCCTCATTTTTATTGATTTTCTGAAAAGACAAATTTGAGCTGCATGAAGAATGAAAGTTTCGTGGAACACTTGCTGGTTGCCGTGGCACTTATGAGTTCCGGGGAACACAATTTAATCCCTTCCCACTCTATCCCGTCAAAATCACAGGCTGAGATTCCGTCCTTTATTTCTCGCTCCCGTGATATTTCCGGGTTGGAGTGTTAACGTAGTAACGAGCCAATGAGAATAAAACGAATTCATTTTTTTTTTTTTTTTGCTCGAAAACATTTTACATCTCATCTTACACCTTATATAGCAGCACCAGGATATTTAATAAAATTATTTTTTAATATTTAAAGCACATATTTTTTTTTAATTAAAGGGGCAAGAGGATAAAGGTGATGTGTGACAATTTTTTAAATTTCTAAAAAAAGCTTTCAAAAAAAAAAAAATGTCGTGTTATTTTTTTTAATGGATTTTTCTCAACGGGTAAAACTGGGTCATATTCTTAGTTACCAACCATTTCTGTGACTAAGGGGTCATGATACGAATAGACTTATCACCTTCATCCATGGTAGAAAGTAAGTCTTCAAAAATTTTCACACATCACCTTTATCCACTTGCCCCTTCAATTTTCCTTGCTTGCTGGCGGACCAACTGTAATAGTAACCCTGACTGTTGTGTTTTCCTAAAAAAAAAAAAAAAAATATTTTTACAATTTCAAGCTAAAAATAAATCAAAAATTGAAAATGAATATTTTTGTTATTTCTTCTTTTTTTTCATATAATTTTCAGGGATAAAAAAATATTCATTTTTATGGCCGTTTTCTTGATTAAGTGACCGTTAAGGGGTTAAAAAACGCTGATTTAGATAAATACGCCCTTCTCCCATTATTCTCCCCCTGGAAATACGTATTTAAGGCTACAATGGAGTCTTAAAATGCGAAAAATTGACCAAAATTTTGATTTTTCATTTTTTTCTTAAAATTAATCTCTGAACTGTGCGTAATTCATAGCAAAAAAAATTTTTCGATTCGTACTATTTTTACCGAAGTTATAAGCTATTCTTTCAGTATTCTGTCAGTACATTTGTAACCAAATGTTTCATTTAAATGCATATATCTCAGAATCGTAAAATTTAAATTCATGCGTATCTTCCAAATGCTCCCTGCAGTTCAATATATGTTTAATCACTTTGAGTTTTTTTCAGCTTGATCAAAATATACAAATAAAAAAAAGTTGGGGAGCAAATTTTCAGTATTCTCATTTCTTTTTTTTTTTAAATCAGCTTTAAATCCAAATTTTATTGACGTTTTTCAGAAAAATTGGAAATTTTAATAAGAACTCAGTTTTTGACACATTTTCCTCTAAATATTGTGGTTAATGAAATTTTGCTCCCCAACTTTTCTTTAAATATGAAATAGGCATCTAGAAAAATTGAAAGAATCAAGTTTTTTAAAAAATTGGTCTGCATGGAGTGGTTTTTGCGGTTCAAATACACTCAGGCACATTGAAAATAGCGACCCAAGAAGAAATCGTCGGATTGATCAGCGACTGCGTCTACAGTGTTGCCAAGCCAGATCAATGTGGAATGTCACAGATTGGCAAAAAGTTGTATTTAGTGATGAGTCTCGGTTTGTTTTAGGGACTGATGATAACCGTGTAGGGGTGTGGAGACGTCCAGGTGAGCGGTACAATTCCTCCCACACTGTTCTACGTCCCACTGCCCGCACAGTTGGTGTAATGGTCTGGGGGGCCATATCCTATGATTGCCGGTCCAATCTAATTGTGATGCGTGGAAACTTAACCGGCCAACGTTACGTTGATGATATTTTTCGACCCCATATAGGACCTTTCCTAAATGGTCTCCGGGGCAATTTTCCAACAAGATAATGCTCGTCCACATACAGCAAGAGTTGCTCAAGACTTCCTACGTCATTTTCAGACTCTTCCATGGCCGGCCCGCTCCCCCGACTTATCCCCTATGGAGCATGTGTGGGATCAGCTAAAACGTCAAATATCATCGTGTCACTATGTGCGTGATTTGGAGTTGGCTGTTACAAATTTGTGGGCCCATCTGCCTCAGGACAACATCAGGCGTCTAATCAACTCAATGCCGGACTGTGTGGCGGCATGTATTGCATCTAGAGGTGGTCCAACGCGCTATTGAAGTTGCTCTGTATTTGTGTCCTTGCACACCCTGTATTCGTTCAATTGTCTCGATTTTGAGATCAAGTGAATCTCTCATCTGTATCATTATGTGTATTAAATTTCATTTCAATCCGATGCTTTCTTCTTGGGTCGCTATTTTCAATGTGCCTGAGTGTATTTACGATTAAAAAATACAGTATTCTCTGTATTTCAAAAACTATTCAGAAATTTATAACAAAACTTTATACATTACTTCCCCTCATAAGGGTCTAAAACTCAAAAAAAATTCAGAACTGTATCTTCAAAATTGAAAAAAATGATTTTCATACTCCATTGTAGCCTTAAAATAACAGGCGTAAAAAAAGGTAAAACAAGTGCAGTTAAAACGTACCGGATAGGATGCTCCAATGGTAAAACTTCCATCTTTGTGTTGCTGTAATCTGGTATTCATGGTATGGTGCCCAACAGCAACACTTAGGGTATAGCGTTGTGGTCCACGTCGGTAGGTCCCGGTACTTGGACGAACCAGGAAAGCACCGTCATGCCTGATTGCTTCAATGCGTCGATCACCCTCTACATGATCGACGTCATGAAACCAGGCTGGTTCCTAAGAAAAGATAAAATTATGCTTGAAAATACGTCATGATTTTTCAAATAATTAGAACGTGTGTGAAATAGTTTTGAAATTTAAAGTTTTTAATTATTGTGAAGGCTTATGGGGTATTTCACGGTATTTGTGACATAGGGGTGTAAGTAACAAAACTCTTTAAAAGTTAAAAATTTTTATACATATTGAAAAAGTACATTCTAAAGTATATGAATATCATATTGTTTTCATAGTTCCCTTTATATTATGTTTGTAATTGCACTCAGAACATTGAAAATGCAATTTTCACTGTTACGGACTCTACATTGAATTTTTCTTTAAATCTGGCTTAAACCGATTTTTAAGCCAAAACTGGTACTTGAGACAGATAAAGTAAAGGCTCACCTCTAATATAGCTAACAATTTTAATCAAAAAGTGCGTTCTATAAAAAATTATGGATTGTGAAAATTATAACTGTAGAATCTGTAACAATAATTGGAATAAAAGTTTAGTTTTTAAAGAAAAATTCAATGTAGAGTTCGTAACAGTGAAAATTGCATTTTCAATGTTCTGAGTGCAATTACAAACATAATATAAAGTGAACTATGAAAACAATATGATATTCATAATTCATATACTTTAGAATGTACTTTTTCAATATATATAAAAATTTTTAACTTTTAAAAAGTTTTGTTACGGACACCCCTATGTCACAAATACCGTGAAATGCCCCTTACGTCAATTTCTTTCTGACTTAATGTACCCCATAAACAAATGGTATCTTGCATGCATTTTATTTCAAAATAACTAAATTAAATCCGTCAAAAATCATTTTTGAATCAACAGAGTTTATCATCATTGTCATAATAAAATATCATCATCATCATCAACAACAGCAGCAGCAACATAAAATAGCATCATCATCATCATCATCAATATTGTAAATGAGCTGTGCGATTTTTTTTTCTTTTTCTTAATTTTACGTTTTCATGATTTAACAAGTCACTATAGAAAAGCTTATAAGAGAATGAAGTCCATGATACTTTTTCTAAAACATACTTTTTTTGCACTTTGTTTATGTATAGAGTAAATGCAACGTTAAAAAGGTACAAATGTGCAGGGATACTGCAGACACGTGTTTCAGCGTTACAAGGAAAGCCTTTTTCAATGCAAAAATTGTGAAGTTATGGATGCACAGACATCCGACAAAAGCAGTATCCCTGAGCATTTGTGCTTTTTTAACGTTGTATTTCTCCTTTACATTTATGCATAAAGGTATTTATGTATTTCACTTAGTCTACGTTTTTACAAAATTACCGCATGCTAAGGGGACTTTAAATTGATATTTATTAACTTTCATGAACTGAAGTACTAAAGCACGTCGGAGAAAAATAGGCACATGCGAACAATTTTGGTTTTATTTCCTGTATTTTCTTTCTTTCTTTCTTTTCCTTTTTTTCAAAAAAATTTATCAATCTCTCAGAGCAAAAGCTATCAATGTTGTCCTTACGTATGTAAAATTTCACTTTATTATGACAGCTCCTTATTTGAGAGTCAATTTCTTTGTTAGAGGAAATGCATTGATTTTAAGCTTAATACAGACTGTTGAAAATGATTTTAAACTTAAATTATTAATCAATTAAAATAATTTTCATCTTTTAATTTAATGTAATTACTCTATACTCTAAATTCTTTTGACAAATTATTAGTAATAATAAATAAAGAAGAAAGTAAAAAATAATTTAAAGAAATAAAGTTAAGCATTAATTATAGAAAAACAATAATTACGCATTTTCAATGCATCAGGGTTTTTCTTTATTTATTTTTATTTATTTTTTCAAACTATTTTTTATTAATAAATTATATAAATGGAGGTGTTTGCACAATATAAAAATATTTTTGATTTTTGGAATTTTTTAAAACTCGAACTTGAAAGTTCTTAGTAGAGGTCTTCCAATCTTCTAGCCCGTCGCTCTATTGCCCGGAAATTTTACTTGCACGAAAAATAGTAGGCGCAAGTTCAACCCGTAATTTTAACGGGAGCGAGCGAGAAGGGTTTAATTAATTCAATTGAATTAACAATAAAAGTTGCATATGTTGCTGTTATAGCTTAACATCATATTAAAAAATCCAGCTTTTAGCCTTCTTGAATGACTTTTCTCTCTCTTTCGGAATTTCATCGTTGTCACTAACACTCGTCATCATTACAAGTTCGAAGCTCAGTATGCGATTTCAGTAAATTTTATTGAAACTCTAAGCTAAGTTCTACTGTTCATGCTTTTTTTTCTTAACTTTGACCCTGTTATTCTTTTTTCAGGCACTTTCATTAGCCAGTAATTCCTTTAAACGACAGATGGAAAATCCAACTTTTCCAACTAAAATCTAACTTTTAGCCTTTTTGAATGACTTTTCTCTTTCGGAATATCATCACTTGTCACTAACACTCGTCATCATTATAAGTTCGAAGCTTAGTTTGCGATTTAAAGAGAATCTTCAGTACATTTTATTGAAACTCTAAGCTCAGTAAGTTCTACTGTTCATGCTTTTTTTTCATAACTTTGACCCTGTTATTCCTTTTTAAGGCAACTCTATTAGCCAGCCAAAAATTTTTTAAACGACAGATGGAACTTAACAAAAGTGTGCAGTACTCTTATATTAGGGAGATTTCTTTAGTTTGAAGTTATAGCAACCACTATCGTTATTTGGCTGTCGAATGGGTATTTTTTAGTAATGAAAATTACTTACCGCTCTTGCAGAACAATGTGGCTGATTATACCATGGAAGGTTACCTATGGAGAGAAAGTGGTGGCTTAAGCAAAAATAACGTGAAGAAAAGCAAGACAGATAACAATGAGCATTGCAGTAATTTTGATTTTAAATTTTATTTCGAAGGAGTTAAAAGAAAAATCTGAAGGCGAATGTATATGTATATATATATATATATATATATATATATATATATATATATATATATATATATATATATATATATATATATATATATATATATATATATATATATATATATATATATTAGGGTGTCCCAAAAAAACCGAAAGTCGGAATTTTGCAACGCATACCCTCTTATTTTTTTTCCTTTTACATCAAAACAATTGTAAAAAAAGTTTTATGCAATTTGAACAACGGTAACCCGTGCCGACTTGTGTCCGAAAGTGCGAACTAGCCCTTTTTAACTAGGCCAAATCGAAAAAAACTTTTTTCGGAAATTCAAAATTTCATGTTTATAAAACGCTTCCCCTAGATCTCAACATGTCCCAAAAAATCATTAATCCAAATTAAAAAATATTTAGGTACCCCAAACGAGGCTTAAACTTCATAATTTTCTTCAAATAATATCTTTTTTTCTATGTATTTTGTGAACAACGAAAGATACATTTTAAGAAATTATCAAGATGAAAAATATGAAGCATAAAGTATATAATTAGAGCTAAATATAAGTTTTTTCTCTCATTTTGTATTTATTTCTCCCTTAAATTACTCAAAATTAAGGATTTTTCAAGTTTTAAGTTAAACTTTTTCACTTTAAATACCACATACTTGTATTTTACAAATGAAGTTAAAAACCAACGTAAATAAAGCGCGAATTGGGTAGAAAGTACAGAACCTTTCTACCTAATTTGTACTTTATTTACGTTGGTTTTTAATTTCAATTATATTTCAGTACAAAGCTTATTTGATCATTTTTCATGTGGGGCAAAGTGAAATAGTTAAGTTTACTTGCCTACTTCAAAAGGAACAGATGGGAATTTTGTTCTAAAAATTTTTGTACATAAAGAAGGAATAATGTTTTTTTGATAAAATACTTTCGTTGAAACAATACTTTTTATCTTTGGCAATTTTTTTGAACTTTAAAAAAATGGGAAAAATTTTCACTTCAAAAAAACATAATGCAAAGTGAAAAATAAAATATTTTTGTTATGAAAATTTTTCAATTCGTCGATTAAAAGTAATTTTCATCAAATGAATGCGTAAATAAACGAAAAAATAATTATTAACGAAAAATAAACGAATGAGCAAGTCAATGAATAAAAAGATTAATTAATGTATGAGAAAAAATAAATGAATGAATAAGTACACGAAATGAATTATTTCACTTTGCCCAATCTACTTTGCCCCGAGTGCACTTGACAAATTACATTGAACATTAAAAGAAAAAAATGCCTAATTTTAACTAAATAAGGACTGCACTGGATATCAGTAGTTCTCAATTAATAGTTTGGATAATTACAAAAATCTTATCCTTTTATAATAACAAGAAATATTTTCGAAAAACCACGAATATTACAATAAAGGTTTCAATTTTTTA
This sequence comes from Uloborus plumipes, assembly GCA_038373865.1. Classification (NCBI taxonomy): domain Eukaryota; kingdom Metazoa; phylum Arthropoda; class Arachnida; order Araneae; family Uloboridae; genus Uloborus; species Uloborus plumipes. Next base: position 32,955 of record JAXGGA010010505.1, on the reverse strand, counting down.
AAATGGCTTGTATAATTTTTTCATTGATCTTTGGAGCTACTTATTTTTTGAGAGGAATTAACTATCTGTCTAGGAACTTAGTTAAAGTATTACTAGATAGGTTACACTGCAAGCTGGGGAAATATTTCGCCATTTCACTTTTCCCTGCTATTTCACTTTGCCACATATTCCCCTACTACATTTTTTTATTATGCATTTGCAAATGCTGTTTTGCAAGTTTGTTCTTCAGTGATTTTGGGACTTAATATTTTCTTTAAATGTATCTGCAATCTAAAATTCACAAATGATGCAATAAATAAATAGAAAAAATGTAATATTTAGAGAAATATATCAATTTTATGTCTCGTGCTGGGAACCTAATTTCTTTAAAAAAATTGAATAAATGTTTGTTTAATATCAATATGATTGTCAAAAATGTTTATTGTAATTTCAAAAATTACAAATTATGCCGACTTGTGCTTGAAAGTGTAAACTGGTACTTGTGTACTGAGTCGAATCGAAAAAAAAAATGGTGGGAGGAAGTAACTAATTGTCTAATTAGTTACTTCCTCATATCGCGCATTTGTTACCTGTTATTTTATTATTTTGCAGAGAAAACACTTGATAATTTCATATCACCTAAAAGCCAGCCTTTGCTTACTAGGCTTAAAATTGATGATAGTTCTCTCAATGAGAGTCCTTCTCTATGGGCGAATAACACTAAAATTCCTTGAAGGAAAAAGGATGGTCTCAGTGTTTAGACCAGTTAATGATACAGCTGAAAGAGCAGTAAAAATGATGCAGGACTGCCACGGTTTGCTAACAGTTGATGAGGAGCAAAAACAATTTGTGTTGTGTTGCGTCCAAGAGCACCGAAATATCTACTCTGACTGCAATAAACAAACATTAAAACGATAGTATGTTTAGTAATGTTTATTGTACTGTAATATTGTAGTCAATATATGTTGTAAATAAATCGTTGTCATAGTTTTTTTTTTTTTAAATTTTTTTTCAATTTATTTATTTTACTATTTATTTATTTTAAATTATCGATACATTTAAAGAAAATATCAAGTTCCAAAATCACTAAAGAACATACTTTCAGATGAATAATTTTTAAAAATGTAGTAGTATTTAAAATGGAAAAATTTAACTTAAAACTTGAAAAAACCTTAATTTTAAGTAATGTCCGAGAGAAATAAATACAAAATGAAAGAAAAAACTTATGTTTATCTCTAATTATATACTTTATGCTTCATATTTTCATCTTGATAATTTCTTAAAATGTATATTTCGTTGTTGACAAAATACATAGAAAAAAAAAGCTATTTTTTGAAGAAAATTATGAATTTTAAGCCTCGTTTGGGGTGCCTAAATATTTTTTAATTTGGATAAATGATTTTTTGGGACATGTTGGGATCTAGCGGAAGCGTTTTATCAACATGAAATTTTGAATTTCCGAAGAAAAGTTTTTTCGATTTGGCCTAGTGAAAAAGGGCTAGTTCGCACTTTCGGACGCAAGTCGGCACGGGTTACCGTTGTTCAAATTGCATGAAACTTTTTTTACAATTGTTTTGATGTAAAAGGAAAAAAATAAGAGGGTATGCGTTTCAAAATTCACACTTTCGTTTTTTTTGGGGCACCCTAATATATATATATATATATATATATATATATATATATATATATATATATATATATATATATATATATATATATATATATACATATACATACACTGCTCGACATTGAAAATGCAACACCAAGAAGGAGTGGTCAGAAATTGATGAAATTTGGTAAGAAGACAGAGACAGCATGGAACAATAAGTGATATTTATTTCAAAATAAATAAGCAAAAGTTAGAGCGAGGACGGTGTCGGCTCAGTAAGAAGTAGGACCACCGCGGACAGCGATACACGAAGAAACACGTCTAGGCATGGAGTCAATAAGCCTGCGTATGGTGTCCTGAGGGATGGCACTCCATTCCCTTTCAACCATTTGCCACAGTTCGTCCTCTGAACGAGGTAGTGACAGGTTCTGCAAACGGCGTCCAATCACGTCCCACACATGTTCGATTGGTGACAAGTCAGGAGAGTATGGCGGCCAGGAAAGCATCTGTACACCTCGTAGAGCATGTTGGCTGATTCGAGCACTGTGAGGCCGGGCGTTATCCTGTTGAAAAATTGCATTTGGCAGACCCTGAAGGTAGGGGATTGCCACCGGCCGCAGTACATTATCTACATATCGTTGAGCCGTCATAGTGCCCCGAATACGAACTAGAGGTGATACGGAATTGTATGCAATAGCGCCCCAAACCATTATGCCACGTTGTCGCGCTGTGGGGCGTTCCACAGTTACTGCCGGATTCGATCTTTCTCCACGACGACGCCACACACGTATGCGATGACTATCGCTGGACAAACAGAAGCGGGATTCATCTGAGAACACTACGGTTTGCCATTCTGCCATCCACGTCGCTCTGGTCCGGCACCATTCCAAACGTTGGAGTCTGTGCTGTGAGGTCAATGGCAGTCTTCTTAGCGGGGGCCGTGATTGCAGGCCACGTGCAACCAGTAGATGGGAAATGGTTCTGGTCGACACAGGAACATCCATGGTACCTTGCACGTGCTGCAGAATCGACGTACAAGTGACTTGCGGGTCCGCCACAGCTTGTCGGTGAATCCGTCATCCAAGCGGTCTGACGTCACTCTGGCTGCACCTGCACCCCTCAATGTGGCTACATTTCCTCTTTCCAACCATCTCCGACACAGCCGATGCACAGTGCTTGCCTCCATGTGGGTATCAGCTGCAATTTGACGTATGGACCAACCTCCCCTTCTCAGTCCGATCACCATACCCCCTGTAAAGTCGTCTATATGCTGGAAGTGTCTTCGTTGAGGACGGGGTGGCATATCCTCCTATCACACGTATCCTTCCAGACAAAAACCAAATTTCTCCGATAATTAGTCTGGCAGAAAAACCAACATGAACATAGCCCACTTTTCAACTTCATTCTCTTATATCTTACTTCACGTGCGTCGGAGAGCTGCGCATTTCATATCATTTGCATAACTTAGTGACGTGCGTCTATGGTAAAATTTGCATGAATTTCTGACCATTCCTTCTTGGTGTTGCATTTTCAATGTCGAGCAGTATATATATATATATATATATATATAATATATAAAATTCTCGTGTCACAGTTTTCGTTGCCATACTCCTCCGAAACGGCTTGACCGATTTTGATGAAATTTTTTGTGCTTATCCAGTATCTATGAGAATCGGCCAACATCTATTTTTTATCCCCCTAAATGTTAGGGGTAGTCCACCCATAATTTTTTTTTGTTCGCACATAACATCTGATCTACTGAACTAAAACAATATGTGTTATCGTAAATCCTTACTTCAATGAGCGACCCGATGGTCAAGTGGTTTTGCGCGTCAGGTTGAAAGTCCTGATGGAATGAGATCGAATCCAGGCCCGCAAGGATTTTTTCGAACAGCTGCATGGTTTTTTTTTTTTTTTTTGAATGATTTTAATGATTGTAATGTCCTTATGCAGGTACATCCCTTCATGGGGATCTACCCCATATTTTTTTATAGTACAAAATGACAGTTTTGGTCGGATCTTTGTTAAAATTGGCAATGGGGTCCTTCGATGCTGTAGAATTTTCTTATGGACGTTTGCGCCATTTTTGGGGGCTTTGAATCGATTGTGGCAATAAATGGTTTTTGATTTGCGGCACTTATATTATTTTTTCAAAAATTATATACAGTATCAATTATACTATGTTAATTTTTGTATCTTTATAAAATTCTGTATTTTATACCTTGCATTTACGTCAAATTCAAGGTAAAATTAAAAGTCAAAAATTCTGAAGAAGATTAATATATGTTAAAAATTAAAGTAACTATTTTTTGTGATTTTCATATTGGTTGTGACCAAAAAACATCATTACAAACAAATAAAATGTATCAAACACCATGAGTGTTGAGTTATTAGGCAAAATCTGCTGTGTAAAGTTTTTTTTCACTGCGAGAGGGGGGGGGGGATATGAACGACCATTAAAGTGACACAAATTTTTAAAAGATAAAGGTTGGATCTCCAATTATCTTGCTTCGTAATTTGAACCCGCCCCGGCTGTGCAACGGTACGCGATTAGTCATTCAAAAATTAATGAAAAACGTGATCGAAGCCAGGATTTTAAATGGCAAGTTCAGAGGTGAAAATAAACTCATACCACGGATTCCTATTATACCTACAGATGTGCCAATTCAATTCAAACGTATTCAGTTTCCGATTAGATTGGCATTTGCAATGACTATCAACAAATCCCAAGGTCAAACGATGTCTCTTTGTGGCTTCGATTTGAGAACACCATGTTTTTCACACGGACAATTATACGTGGCATGCTCTCGAGTGGGTAAACCATCCAGTTTGTTTGTGTTAGCTAAAGATGGACTAACAAAAAATATTGTTCACGCTATAGCATTAAGAGATTGATATTGTTTAATAGTGTTACTGTCGTAATTGTTTAATTAATGACATAAAATTTTAAGGAATAAATTATAATAACTTAAAAATAATGTTTGCCTTTTGTTATTTTTATATTCCCTCATCGTTCACAGCGCTCCATGCTTATTTCACGCATATACCACATTCTTACATACATACAAAATACACATTCTACCATACATACATACATACTTACAATAAGTAAGCTATTTTTTGTCTACACTAGAAATTACTAGGAAATTATTTATATGGCAAAACAACATTTGCCGGGTCAACTAGTATATATATATATATATAGAAAAACACCAAATAATGCATTATACATTATATTTTGCAGACAGTGGAAAAAATCTTTAAAATAATGCTTTATTAATGTGATTTGTTGTTGAAATATTAAGAAAGTTATGGCTGACCGCACTACCCCGTAAAAAAGACACTACTGAGAAATAATATATGTTGACACTAAGATGTGTCATGTTAAAATGAAAGTTCTCTTTCCTGATTTTAATGCAACAAAACATATGTGGTTTAGCATTCTGTATTAAGTTTAGATTTTTCAGCAAAGGGAAAAAAACCATTAAAAAATTACTTTTCCGGCGAATTGGGTGGGGGAGTTTTAATCGAACGTTCCATCAATTTGGTCTATAGCTTAATTTAAACTACAAAGTTCAAATAAAGAAAACGAGTTGCAATTTTCATGCTCTTTTTTTTTTCTTTGATTCGTGCAGATGCATTTTGGGTTAAACTCTAATGTCATATTTTCGTAAATTGCTCACATTACCAAGTAATTTTTATAAAATCAGTGATAAATGTCAGCTAGTATTTTATTAAATATTGCTTATTGCTTACATAAAGCCCCCAACAATTTGGCTCAAATCTGTTACGAGAAAATAATCCAGTGTTTTTAGATGCTGTTTATCTATGCACGTTAAATATAGGTAATGTTTTAGTCAAATTTTAAGACAATCTCTTTAATACTGTTTTACCGAGAGGGATGGGTAGGGGGCGCTTTTCGGAAAATTTTTGAAGTATCTTTAAAAGCAGTTTTTAGCGATCTTTGATACTGTTTGAGGGAGGAGTTTTCTCCCATTTTAAATTGTAAGTAACGGATGACATACACTGAAGTGACAAAAGTCATGGGATACCTCTTAATATCGTGTCGGCCCTCCTTTTGCCCGGCGAAGTGCAACAACTCGACGTGGCATGGACTCAACAAGTCGTTGGAAGTCTTCTGCAGGAATATTGAGCCATGCTGTCTCGATAGACGTCCATAATTGTGAAAGCGTTGATGGGGCAGGATTTTGGGCACGAACAGACCTCTCGATGGTGTCCCATAAATGCTCAATGGGATTCATGTCGGGCGATCTAGGTGGCCAAATCATTCGTTGGAATTGTCCAGAATTTTCTTCAAACCAATTGCGAACAGTTGTGGCCCGGTGACATGGCGCATTGTCATCCATAAAAATCCCATCGTTGTTTGGGTACATGAAGTCCATGACTGGCTGCAAGTGATCTCCAAGTAGCTGCACATAAGCATTTCCAGTCAATGTTCGGTTCAGTCGCACTAGAGGACCAAGTCCATGCCATGAAAAAACAGCCCACACCATTACGGAGCCACCACCAGCTTGAACAGTGCCTTGCTGACAGTTTGGGTCCATGGCTTCGTGGGGTCTGCGCCACACTCGAACCCTACCATCGGCTCTTACCAGCTGAAATCGTGACTCATCGGACCAGGCCACGGTTTTCCATTCATCTAGGGACCAACCGATATGCTCACGTGCCCACGAGAGTCGCTGCAAGCGATGTCGTTCTGTCAGTAAAGGCACTCGAGTCGGTCTTCTGCTGGAATAGCCCAAGAAATCCAAATTTCTCCGCACAGTTCTAGCAGACACGTCCATTGTACGTCCCACATTGATTTCTACGGTGATTTGACGCAGTGTTGCTTGTCTGTTAGAATTTACGACTCTTTGCAGACGTCGCCGGTCTCGATCTTTAAGTGCAGGCAGTCGACCACTGCGCTGTCCATGGTGGGATGTTATGCCTGAAATTTCATACTCTCGGCACACTCTTGACACAGTGGATCTGGGAATGTTGAATTCTCTAACGATTTCCGAAATGGCATGACCCATGCGTCTAGCTCCAACTAACATTCCGCGTTCAAAGTCTGTTAATTCACGTCGTGCGGTCATCATCACGTTAAAACCTCTTCACATGAATAACTTGAACAGAAATGAAAGCTCTGTAAAAGCACTGCGCATTTATACCTGTTCTATGCGATGCTACTGCCATCTGAAAATTTGCATATTGCTATCCCATGACTTTTGTCACTTCAGTGTATTGTTTTTGCTTGTCTTTTTTCAATCCTTCCGAAAAGAGGGATCATCCGGAGCGGAAAAGCATCCCTTGCTTCGTTCAGATGCGTTATTGCTGTGCAGAAGTATTAAGTTGACACCAGGAATGTGTTATACATGGTAAATTCTTCTTTTTTGTCTTCAGGATTAGTGTTTCTCTCTTCTAACTAATTTTTCTATGAAATACATATCCGAAAATAATCATAATATTTTTCCAAAATAATTTTGTCAAAATGCTCTTGCTGTTGTTCCCCATATGATTGCCTCTCCCCCTACCCCTAGATACGCCACTGACTCTGCTCAAAGACTAACAAATCAGATTTAAGAAAAAAATAAACTTCGCTTTTCTCACCATAGCACTACTAACACATCTGAAATTTTTACGAAAATTGAAGAATTCAACTGTCAGAAGTTGCCCTTCTGCAAAAAATGACTCTTAAATAAATTTTATTCTCTCTTTATTTTTCATCAGAAAACTTGGGTTAAGTCAACCAATAGAAAAAAAAGCAACGAAAAAGCAGGAACAAAAATAATCATGGTCAAACCGACGACCATGATTTGAACCAAATTCAAAACCCAATGATTTGAACTAAAATCATTCCAAAGGAACATTAAAGAACATCGCTAGAACTTGACGATGGAACAACATCGCGTGTGACACCTGCTGTTGGATTGAAATCCTAAAGTCAGTCATCTGAAACCATTCTGAGGAATTAATTCCAACTTTTACAAAACAGAACCATCAACAAGTCGTAAAATAGTGAGACAGGTGGAGTAGGTCATCCATAAAACCCAAACACTAGTTTAAAAGCATTGCAATTTTAATCCTTGCTCCAGGAAGGGGTCAAAACCTAATAGTATCATTTGAAACTGATCCATTAAAACCATTTATGCATAACAGACAGTGAATGAAGTTTTCCAATTGAGTCACATTGACCTTGCTTTGCTTTCAAGTTCCAGATGAGTAAAGAAAGTTTTTCTATCCCAATAGCACGAGAATTAGCTTCTAATTTTAATAGCAAATACTCTGTACTCCAATACCTCAAATACTCTGTACTCCCTACTGTCATGTGACAAATGCTACAATTTTTAGCGATGCTATGAATTTTTGAAAACAAAATTTCTCTTAAGTGTTCATTCACTGGTCGGTCTACATTATGCAGTTTTTTTTTTTTTTTTTGACTATGAAACTTTTGGAGTAAAACATATCCAGGTAAAATGAAACACAACGTTTAAAAGCAAAAAAAAAAAAATAATAATAATAATAATAATAAATAAATAAATAAAAGACTAAAAGTTTTAAAAGGGGCAAACATGTTTCGGAGGCAACAGCCTCCTTCTTCAGTGCCGAGCAAGCAAATGGAATGAAAGAAGGTCGTTGGAGAGTCCTCCTTAAAATATCTCGTGCTTTTAAAGGTTGTGTCTCATTTTACCTAATTTACGCACAAAGCTATCGTTTATTAATTAAACATATCTAATTACCATGATCGAAATCAGCTGTCGAAGTCCCTTTATCTGCCGTAGTCGATGATTGCCTTTTCTTCGAAAAGGCAAGATCCTTAACGGCTTGTTTCAAGTTAGAATAAGAAAGGGATCTAGAATTCTTCGTCCTTTGAGGCAAAGGAGGGCGAGGTGGGGCTGAAAAATGAAATTAAACACTATTTGTACTTACTGATGTTGAGCACAATATTTTATGCATTTTTAAGTAAAGGAAGCGATACCTTTGCTTTATAGAAATGCTACATATTATTTCAAAATGAGACAAGAATTCTCAGATCAGCTATTTTTGCATTTAATGCAAATATAGCTGGTCATTGCAATGTGTTTCAAATGTACAGAAACTAGGACAATTAAGTGCTGTGAACACCCTGTATGTTTAATTTGCAAGATAATGTAAAGTGCGCAACGAACGAACAGACATAGAAATATAACATACTCTAGTCACAAACTTACTTAGAGTCTGATTTTCAGTTCACACATACACACTGTTTTTTTCTTTTTAATTGGCGTAGTGTGAAGAAGTTACAACTCGAGAAAACGCAAAAGAAAAGTGAAAACATTTCATGGGGCTATTCAATCCCTTAACGAGGCTAAAAAATTCGGAAAAATGGAAAATTTCCCCATTTCTATGATTTTTAAAAACATTTGTTAGTAAGTATTTTGTAATAATCTATGGTCAGACCCGTCATTTCGAATTTTTCTAGGGAAAGGGACAAATGGTGTTGGCTCAATGTAAATTTTATCGGGGGAAAAGACCACGCCATACATTGTAAAAAAAAATCCGAAACGTTCCTGGAAAATAACTTGCAGCTCATGTGCCTGCTTAAGTTTTGCATGTAGCATGTCTGGGATAAAAAAGAGGAAAGTTTCTTGCTAAAAGTCAGTAACCTTACTGAAATTAACCATGGTACCTCTCTGAAGAATTTAAAAACCTTCCTAATCAAAGCTAGTTATGTTTCTGAAATAAATCAGGAACCTTTAGCGAGAACTTAAACAAGTTTAATAGTAACAGCTTGACACCCCTTTCTCATGAACCGGGAAAGCTCCTAAAGTGTGTACGCTGTACGGTACGGCCGACGCCAAGACAAAATTAGGGCATTACTGACCAGCTTCTTTGCCTAGTAATTCTTGCAAAGTTTCGATATCTAGAGACTGCACTTTGCCCCTGTTTGAGGCTCATTCAATTTCGAATTCAGAATAATATATTTACAAAACTGCATTAAATACGGATTTAATGCATGACCTAATTTTTTGAAGCATGTTAAAACTTTAAAAGCAAAATTTGCTTAAAAAATTTTATGATTTTTTACATTATTAGTAATAGAATATTTTCTAATCCTTATGTAAGCAAATAAATGCACAAATTTTTAGAGGTAGTTAATATGATTATTTAGCAAAAACCTTTTTGGAAATAAGTGCAAAAACAGAAACCTTATAACTTGTTAAAAATTGTAATTTTTTTAATTAATTTTTTTTAAGTGGGCATCAGTGTTTTTAATCTTTGAAAATAAATTATTGATAGTTAGATAAGTATACACGTAAACGTTTCAAAAAATTACATGCTTAACTTAAAATTTAAAAAAATGAGATGAAGGTAATGTGACCCCTTAAAAGATTGACCCATCGATTGACCTCCTAACCCTCCAAAATGGCAGGCCTGGCTATAGAACAAAGAAGTTGCGACAGTTACCTATTGACAAAAATAGCAATGTTCTCTATTTGAAGATTACTTTTTGATACCCCAAATCCTTTAATATTATCGAAAATTGCAATTTTTTTTTTCACCCGTTTTCGGAAATTTCAAAGTAAATCCCACTCCCCCTCTAATATTAAAGATCCAAAATGACGTTAGTATGACACTAAATCGGGAAAAGTACTTCTTGCTTGTTTAAAAAAATAAATCAATTCATTAATTAAAAAAAAAAGCTCCGTTGAAATGTATCAACAATTTTAAAGAAACTGTTTAAGTTAAAAAACGCATACTATTCAGTAAATCTCTTTTCATTTTCGATAAAATTGAAAGAAAAGGGGGGGGGGGGTGTAGTTATCCCAATTATTTCATTTTGCCCCACATTTCCTTACTAAAAAAACGATAAAGTCTTCGCATGTTTACGCATTAAGCTTCTATTTTTGGTTTCATTTTGTTGTTATAAATTAAAATCCCAGTTATCGGAACTATATAGTTCTAAATAAAAAGGTAAATGTTATTCATGCAAAATCCAGCGTGTCTAAGAAATCTAACAGATGAAGAGTTAAAGAAGTAGTTAGATCATTCATTAGCGAAAAAAGTAAAACATTTTATGTAATTCCGAAAACAGAGAAAGAACACAATAAATAAGAAGAGAAAGTATTTATAACTTCAAAACTAAAAGAGAATTAAGAAATTGTTCGACTTACATTACAGTAGGGGAGACTGGGTACGGTTGTGACAATTTTCATTTGCTCCCCCATAGATCCCTTAGCAATGCCTGTGAGCTGGTTTAAAGTTGTTTTTATGTTAAAGTGTTTATTTGCCTGCTTATAAACACTAAAATTTTCTCCCTAAGTACAATAGTTAACTCACAGGACCAAATTAAACAAAAAAGGAAAACATGTCACAACCGACCCCGCCCCAGGGGCGGTTGTGACAGTGCTTGGGGTCGGTTGTGACAAGTTCAAAAATACAGCAAAACAGTCTAGATCACTTTTAATTTCAAGTAATATTAAACGTAATTCAATATAACCTTCATCTGGGAAAGTTTAACATTTAACAATGTGTCTCGTTTAGTTGAAGTAGCCTTATACCAAGTTTTACAAAAATATCAGGTTTTTGGAATTTCGTAACGTCTGTTTTGGCAACATTATGCACATCCTGTGGGTCATAACCGTGTCTGTTCATAACAATTCTCAAGTATCAAAGAGAGATTTCACATTTATTTGTTTTATTGAAGCTTGTTACTCTTGAAAGGCTAGTTGCATGAGCTACTCGAACAGACGTGAAACATTTCTATTCATAAATGAACGGGACCATTTGTCATATCTGCTTTCAGCGTATATGTAAGCTCAAAAGCACTTTATTATGAGCAATATAACCTATACACACGTTGTTTTCATTGTGACAGCGCCGGCCGGCTCCATCGCGTTTACGAATGAATGTTTCGTAGCAAAGACTTACGATTGACGTAGCATTTCCAAAGCTGTCCGAAAGAAAAAAAAAGTTTCACTTCTTTATAAGCTTTTTTATATTTCATTAGGTCACACTGCCCTATTTCTGTCTTCTCCAAGCGTATTATGGGCATCAAATAGGGTAAAAACATGTTTTACTCGTGTCACAACCGTCCCCACGCAATTTGTCACAACCGACCCCAACCCACTACTTTTGAAAACAGCAATCGCCATGGCAATACAAAATATCCTACATAAAAAGTAATCACTGCTATTTCACTATTAAGGTTCACTACTAATGGGGAGAAAACTTTCATTTCTCTATCTGTACCCATTCAACAGGAATTACTAAAAGACATCGAACAAAAAAACTTACTTTTGACTGTTAAAAAGTAACCAACCCCTCTGCTAGCGTTAATGTCGCTCGATGGCTACCGCAATGCTTTGACACACATTCAGACAAACATGCTGATACTCTCTCTCTTTGCTTCAACCAGGTATTAATTATGGTTTAGCTAATATGACGACTGTCACAACCGCCCCGCGTCACAACCGTCCCCAGTCTCCCCTATATAAAAATAGAAAAAAAAAATAAAAACGCAACTCCTAAAAATTAACAAAGGTAAATTGGGGAATTACACGAAATTAAAAAGAAAAAAAAAAAACGTTATTCAGAACTTTCACAAAAATCCACAGAAAGGAACAGAAAACTGTCAAAAAGTTTTCCGAAATATGTTTGGATCAGTTCGGAAGAGCAAAATTCCTAAGGATTTCGGTTTATCATTACAAAAAAAAGAAAAAAGAACTGAACATTAAATTAAATGGATTAAAAGTTAATTAAAGAGGTAAAAATGAGTTCGTAGAGGAATTCAAGCAGTTGGAAAGCAGGCAACAACGAAGAAAATACTTAAAAGAAAACACAAAAAATTAAAAAAAGAACATGTGCCAAATTTATAACAAATACGAATGAAATCTGAATCATAAACCAAACTAAGCCGATTCCACATAGAATGTGGAAACCATTCAAAAACCAAGATCTAATTGGGAGAGCGGTTTTAAATTTTTTTAACCTGGATTGAAATTTAAAAAATGGTTACAATTTGTGCAATGTTAAGCTATCCGAGGCTTGTTTACTTACTGTATTTGTACATAACTCATAATAAAAATTATTTTCTAAATATGAGGATTAAAAAAAACTACTCAGAAACACTTAAAGTAGTGAATCTCTTTGAAAACGAGGGGGTTTTTCGGGAAAACTGGTAGAAAATGATCGAGACTTCTATTGACAGAATATTAATATATATAGGTATGTGTAGGCTATGAGCTAGGCGAAGCGAGCAAAAGTTATAAGAAATCAGTGGCGCACCGACGAATGTTTCCTGTGAGGGGATAGGCGGCCCTACTTTGATAAGTTTTAGAATTTGAAGTCCCATAGAAATAAATTAAAGTTATTTTCGGTGAAATTGAAAAGAAGGTTGGGGGCTATCTCTCGGAAAATTTCCAAAGGCCAAGTCCAAGAAACGCAATTTCAAGCAGTTTGGTCTTATCAAGGGAGTTCATCTCCAAGCTTTTGAGAGGGACTTAAGCTCCTTAGCTCCCCCCGTGGGTGCGCCCCTGTAAAAAATATTACACAAATAAAGTACGAGCGACACAATTATACACTGATTCTATCACTCAAAAGATCATTACTTTCATCCCTGAATTTTCCTGATAAATTAACATATTCAAAAACTTCAAGTTCTCCGTAGCAGAAAACTTTTTCTAAACAAGTACAAAACACTGCGTGCAACACATTTACAGTTAAATGTTTACTTTTATGATACTTATTGAAATAAATAGCGATTTATTATATTTTTCATTCCAAATGACTATTTTATGCCACAGAATTCATAACAAATTTGTAGCTATTAACCTAAATGCGGTTTACACAGAAAAAATGCTTCGTAATGGTACCATCTATGGTCAATAAGTTTAATAGTAATCCAGCTTATATTTTTTTTTACTAGAACATTTTCTTTTTACAAGAGAAAAATAAATATTAATCAAAAAACAAATGAATCCAAACTTAGTAGCAATATTGAAGTAGTTAAAAACAACAACAATAAAAAACTTTGTTTTCATAGACTACTTTTTACATTTGAGAAAAGAAGTGATACCATAGAAAATATTCTGCAATTTTAATTAACCGATTGAACAAATTTATCTAAAAATATAGCACAAGTTCTTTATCTATTAAATTTAAGTTCTTTTACCCCAAGGAAGTAAGTCGATGACATTTTCTGGCTCTTGACAGCGCTCTTCAGAGAAAGTGACCTGAAATTAAAGAAAGGCACGCTTTCAGAGCAAAGCTGAGAAAATAAATAAATTTAAAATTAATTTATAGCATAGCTTTATATGAGGCATATTATTTATTGATGGTAGAAATTTTTTTTTAGAAAAATATGTTTTACACTAAAAGCGTATTACGATTTAAGTAATTCTTATAGAGCTAATTGAGTAATTTATTTCTTACTTTTCTTCGTGTTGCATCAGGATCAGGGACGTAGGACACCGTTCTGTAAATAAAACAAAATAAATAACTTATTTAAAAATAATAAGTAAGGTACAGTAATATTTTCCATTTTTAAAACTGAAATAAACTACTTTTTAATTAATTAACTAATTAATTAGGGTGAGTTCTGGTAAGTGCGTCCATGGGGTAAGTGCGTCCACTGGGAATTATATGAACACTGTCCTGAAATGGCTTCTGCAACACATCGACTATGTTAGATAACTGTCTAATGATAATTTCAATAGGTAGAATTCAGGCCTGGATTCAATAGACGAAACACAATCAGAGACAACTTAAATGTCTTCAAAAAAACTCTAAAGTAAAGATAGAGAAGGTTTTGTTTCAGTTTCTCTTGTAGTCATACCGAGCAATTGAAGTCAAGAAATGCAAGTGGTTTCATTTGAGTAATAGCTACTAATAACATACATGGGGTATTTTGATCAAATACTCTAACTAAAATTTGTTTATATGACGGTACGCACTTTTCCTTTCTTTAAAGTAAGGTGGGGGCAAGTGCGTACCATTATGATGGGGCAAGTGCGTACCACTATCATGAGGCATATGCGTACTATTACGCCGAGCAAGTGCGTACCATTATGATGAGACAAGTGTGTACCATTACGTGGAAAATTCGACTCTCGTAATTCAGCTTTAATTTTGCTTATGACTCTTTTATAAGCCGATTATAAATCCGACGTCATTTCCATCAAGTATTTATATTTTCATTGAAAGCGGCATAATATTTAAATTTTATTCATTACCTCTGAAATATATTGGCTTTTCGGTATCAGTAAATTTTTCGTTGAAAATAGCGATTATAAGCTATACTTAATTTAAACCAGAATGACAAATAAAGCAATGAAATTAAGTGAAACACTAAATAAGGAACCAACTTATTCAAAAAACGAAGGTGGAGTAATGAATAAATTATATTTAAGAAAATTAAAAACACCTTGTGAAAAACTATTTCAATATACAAGAAAAAAAAAAGTTCAAGTATCGTATCGTGATCATTTTCTTTTTTTTTTTGCTCTATTTTGTGTTTTTTCTTACTGCTGCTGATTCTAATAAGAAAAATATTTTAAAACCGTATTTATTCCAAAAAAAAAAAAAAACGAACTGTTCACTCAGGTCACCTACCATACAAATGATCTACCATACAAATAGAATTAAAGAAAATCACAGGGGTACGCACTTACAACAACGCTATTGGACGCACATGTCTCATTTTACATTTAAGAAGGGGTAAATGCGAACCCTGGCTTAAACATAGATTGATTAATGTATTAAACCAAAATAAACTATGCAGAGTATAAGTGATTATTACTAAATAACAACAACTTACATTTGCTCACTTGGTCTTATTAAAAAGGACAAAGGAAGAATCACAGACACAACTCTTTCAATCTTCAAATCACAGTTGTTCGCAAGACACGTGGGACATCACTGATTGCGTTTCATCCATGCAAGCAAGTGCTGATCTCCAGTATTAGGAATTATCCCAAGGTTACTACCTAACATATTTAATATGTGCCAGAAATTTTTTCCTGCTCATATTCTCATAATTTAATGTGGGAGCACTTACCCCGCTAGGTAGGGAAAGTGCGTACCTTAGAATAGGTGTCATAAACCAGGTCACAAAACCTATGCTTATGGTTTATTTGACATATTATATGCTTGAAAATCTTAGTAAAGGATCTGGAAAGAAAACTAAAAAAAAATTGTGAGTTTACAAGGTTTTTCAACAGAGCAGCATCCTTGAGAACATGAACTTTGAAAAAAAGGGTACGCACTTACCAGAACTCACCCTAATTAATTGCATTCTGCAAGAACAGTAGTTTTTACTTATTGCAGAATTTAGCTTCCAAGAAGAAAATCCGCTACCATGAAAACAAAATGAAAGTTATTTGAGTGCTATATGTACAAAATATAGGTAAGCAGCTTGATATACATCTCTGCGAAAGACTAAATCTGTTAAATGTTGACATTCGCGATTAAGTGGCAACAATCACAGTACAAATACATCGAAAAAAGATCTACCACTATGTATTAGGGTGGGCCGAAAATGACTTATTTTTTTATTTCGATGATGGGTATTGCGGAAAAGGTACCAATGGGGGAGTAAAGTGCACAGAAAAAAATTTGAAATTTTTTGGTCAATTTCTTGATCGGCCGCAATCGCGTTGAAATTTGGAAAAAATACAGTTTTTTGAGATTTTTAGGAAATTATTTTAAAAATTGTGTTAGCGACTAACATCTAAAAATGCATCATATATGACAAACAATGCAATTATTGTGAGACAAATGACCCGAAAACAGCATTTTAGCGTTTTGACAAAAATTATTAGAAAGTAAAAAAACGGGAAATTGTTAAATCTTCTAGGCATTTGTGGAAAAGGAAGGAATTGTGCCACAGACCTCAAATTTTTTATGGGATTTCTATGCCCCTATTTCATTTTTTCCGCCTTACCCGTAATCGAAATAGAAGAAATTTTTTTTACTAATATGCTAAAATTCTCGAAAAAACTACATTTTTTCCAAACTTCAACGTGATTGCGGCAGATCAAGAAATTGACCAAAAAATTTCATTTTTTTTCTGTGCACTTTGCTCCTCCAATGGCATCTTTTCCCTAATACCCATCATCGAAATAAAAAAAAAAGTCATTTTCGGCTCACCCTACTATGTATGCATATGCAGTAAACTCCCGACTATCCGCGGATCGGGGTGGCATGGCAACCATGGATAATCGAACAATAGGTGAAAACGATATTAATGTATACAATAACTGAAAAAAAAGTCAATAACAAGACACATACATTTAAATGATAGCTAAAAATGTGAAGACAACATTGAATGTAAAAAATATCTTAAAAAGCTAGAAGCGACGAATACAGTGAACTCTCACTTATGCGCCGGTCCAAGGGACCAACAGAAAAAGGCTCATAAGTGAGAGAGACGCATAAGTGAACAAACCTACCCAGGTAGCACAAAAAACGTTTAAACGTTTTATAAACGTTTTTAATCGGTTGTTACAACGTTAAATAACCATTTTACAACCTTTAAAAAAGCGAAGTGTGCTACTTGGTATTTAAAAGTCTAAATGCAACATAAGTTCTAATGAGAGCATGAATAAGAATGTTTCTATAGAAAATGGTCATATTACTACTGTTTGGCAACTACTGAAACCCAATTGCAATGATAAGGAGAAAACAAAAATTGTAGCATACCTAATCACAAACTGGTCCTTTTAAAACGATCCATAATAGATAATTGTCTCTCTCCGAACTCTAGTTCATGTAGAAAAAATGCCTTCCGTGAGCAATAAAAGAGAAGGATTAAAGAGGAAAGGCAAGAAACATGCTCATTTTTCAAGAAAATAAATTAAATTGTTTACATTTTTCGAAAAATTCGGCACATAAATGAAATATTTATCTTTAGAGCGACGCGTAAACGAATGAAATTGTCATTATTTTACTATGAAATGTGCTGGGGCCACTGAAAATCGTCGTATAACTGAAAAAGGCGCATAAATGAGGCGGTGTGTAAGTGAGAGTTCACTGTAATTTACTTTCATTTTTTCGCATTCAGTAATTCATCACAGTAAAAAAAGAGAACTAAAGTGTATAAAAGACCCGTGGATACTCCGACCGCCAAAAATCTGAAGTTACTGTAACTCTATATTTCTGAACATTAACTAGAAAATTTTGACACTCTTCAATTGCAGTCTTTCGAAGCAACATATGTATCTCAGGGTGAGTACTATTATTGAAAGGAAAAGTGCATAACGGTGATATGTGACAATTGATATATGCAGAAAAATGCAAGATCTCTAGGTTGTTTTTAGAAAACTTAGATCCGTCTACTAGTCACAGAAATGGTTGGTAACTAAGAATATGGCCCCGTTTACCCGTTGAGAGAAATTAATTAAAAAAATAACACAACATTTTTTTTTTTTGAAAGCTTTTTCTAGAAACTTAAGAAATTGTCACATATGAACTTTATCCACTTGCCCTTTCAATTAGTTAACTACAAGTTCGGCAAAATAGCTTCACTTTCGTAGAAAATTAAAGCGGACATAAATATTTCTAATCAGATAACTTAAATACAAAAAAAATATTAACATAATATAGAATCAAATATCATTTTCCGACAATCAAGAAAAAAGCATTTCTTAGTTGAGTCCTCAAAACAGCTGAATTGTAGTAACCAAATTTTAGTATCCATCTCGCGATAAATATTCGGGGGCGTACAAGCGCCGGCATGCAACTGAACGCAATTCTGGTGATACTTTTCTATGGAAATAAATTAAAATTCGACCAAATAAGTCGATACGTGCTAGTCCAAGGACTGTCGGTGTCCCTTGAAGTACGGTATGTATCGCGACTCCTCAAAGTATTTAAAATGTTTCGAAATAGACTAATTTACTTTTGTAGAAAATTAAAGAGGACATAAATATTTCTAATCAGATAACTAAAAAAAATAGCAACATAATATTGAATCAAATGTCCACATTTTCGCACAATAAGGGAAAAAACATTTCTTAGTTGAATCATCAAAACAGCAGAATTGTAGTAATTAAATTTTAGTATCCATCTCGCGATAAATATTCGGGGCGAATAGGCGCCTGCATGCAACTTAACGCAATTCTGGTGGCACTTTTCCATGGAAATAAATAAAAATTTAGTCCAAATAAGTCAATACCTGCTAGTCCGATATCCGACGGTGTAACTTGAAGAACGGTCTCTATCGCGCCTCCGCAAAGCGCTTAAAATCCTTCGCACGGCTCTTCGGACTCTAGAACCTGCATCCGAACGTCTCTCGTCGCCTCCAGTGGCCATGGGTGCGGCAGAAATGCGACTAATCCATGGACGGCGACAGGAGAAAGTAAAACTTGTCGCAAAAAGATCCCTAGCTGACTCAACTTTTCTTCCCTTCACTTCTCACGCAAGGCTATTAAACATGCAAACTTTAGAAAGTAACCGGTTTTTTCCCCCTGGGAGTTTAAAGTGAAATAGGGAATTTCAAAACTTCTCCCTTTTCGGGAAATTTCACCTTTTTTGGATACCAATGTATTTTTTCGTATTTTTTAAGTGACCGTTTCCAGCTTTTTATTATTATTATTATGTTTTGAGGATTTGCCAGAGGCAGTGGAAGATTTTAAGGAAGAGGAGGCATCGTGGATACTTGTCCGTCCCAAAGGGGTACAAACAATTCAATTATCCCATTAAACGATTTTTTTTACTAATTTTTCCTTAACAAGTGACAAATTTTGAAACGTTAAAAAAAGTGAAAAGTATGTTTGAATAGAATATTTTTATTTGCTACAAGAATAATATTAGAGCAGGAGGTCAGTTGACATACGGCTATGAATCTGTAATAGCACTGGTCTACAAAAAAAAAAAAAAAGAAAGAAAGAAAAAGAAAAGAAAGCAAAAAAAGAAAAGAAAAAAGAGAAAAAAAGAAGATGAACCTTTTTTAGCTCTATGGAGAAAAATACTCGATCTTAGTGTAAAATGATGATGCGCTGAGTTCAAATATGTAAACAGTTTTTCTCCATTACCCACATATTTTTTATAACATTCGACTGAAGTTTGAAAGAAATGTGCAAATTTACGCGCATGATTATTAATACTAATCATTAAAAAAAAACTAAGCTTTTGTTCATTTCTTTCTGTATTTGTCATCAAGAACATCCTTCTTAAGTGCCTAGCGTTAAACAGCATGCAACTATTCACTCGGACAAATGTGGGGCCCTCCAAAGATGCGTTTTTAAAGCTTTTCGTCAATAAAATTGGATGAAATTCTTGCTTTAATCATTCAAATCAAGCACCAGTGTTACAAAGTCTTTACAAAGATTTTAAAAAAGACCTTATTTAATAAAAAGGGCCAGTTGAATGAGAGGTTTAGTTTTTTTCTTTTTCATTTCTTTCTTTATTTTAAATTCTTGTCATTGCTTCTCATTCGCAGAGGAAAAAACATCATGTTTTTTTTTTCAAGTTAGTTTTAAGCCCGAAATAATTGTTCTACGATATGTGTTCTGCAAAATTTTATAAAAAAAAAAAAAAAAAAAAAAAAAAAAAACTTATGAATCCCCATATGTTCTCTTCATTTTAACTGAATGTGCTAGTGGTACTGCAGACAAGGTATTTCAATCATGCAATAGGTATAGCTTTTAAAATAGTTTCGAAAGTGTACATAACAAGGTCTCATCTGCTTGATATTAAAGTACGAACATATCTATTACAGAGTCAATACTGTAACAGAATACTAAAGTATTTTCCTTAGAGTAAAAATCTATAAATTCTTTATGTTTGCATTCAAATATAAAAACACGGAAAATAATTCAATTCAGGCAGCGTAATATCACGAAAATTGGTGCCATTAAGATTGATCACCATATCACCACTGCAGTAAGAGCAACTCTATCTATCTGACTATCTATCTCTACATTTCCTGTCTTTATGACAAGATTTTAATCGTTAATTAAAGACTTTTTATGAGTTTTTATCATTATGTGAGATAGTATATTATATTATATATATAAAATATATATATATATATATATATATATATATATATATATATATATATATAAAGTCACAGGAAAAATAAATAATTTGAAACCTAACGATTGCTTAAAAACTACTCTAGAAACACTGTAAATGTTTATTTAATAAATTCTTTGTTTATCAGTGTAATCTACGTTACTCTCATGTTATAATCATTATGACTAGAAACTGACAAAGACTGAAATATTAGGACCCAGGAAAATTTCTTTGTGGTGCTAAAGAAATTATTTTTCAGTTATTACGTTTCTGCAAAAGACTAAATCTGAAAAATGTTGACATTTGCCAGTAAACGTCAACAATCGCAGTACAAATACATCGCAAAAAGTCCGACTTGTATTTATTTCTTTTTATATACATTAACCAGCGAATGTTGACATTCATCAATTTCAGTTTTTCAAAGCAACATATGTATCTTAAGGTGAGTACTACAATTAGGTAACTACAAATTTGGCTAAATCGAATTTTAATACAGTTGAAAGTTAAAGAGCATATAAATACTTCCAGTCAAATAATTTATAAAAAAAAAGTAGCAACGTAATAATAATATAATACTGACTTAAATGTTCACATTTTCAAAAATCATGAAAAAACATTACTTAATTGAGTCTTTGAAACAACTGAATTGGAGTTAACATATTTTTGTGTGCGCATAAAGATAATGTTAGAGTCGGAGTTTAATTAACATGAAGCTATTGGATCCGTTAAATGATCTATATTATCCTCATGTTATAATCATTATGACCAGAAACCGACAAAACTGAAATCTGAGGAACCAGGGGAAAAAATGTGTGGGGTGCTAAACAAATTATTTCTCAGTTCATAAAAATTTAGTGCAACATGGCTTCTGAAAGAAATAGTCACAAAAGGATTTTTTTTTTTTTGTAATATTCATCTTCAGGGGCGAATAGTATGCAACTGAATGCAGTTCCGATGTAACTTTTCTAGGGTATTGAATAAAAATATAGTCTAAATAATTCGATACCTGCTAGTCCGAGGCCCGCTTGTTTTATACGGATGATCTTGATCCCGCCTCTTCAAGGCGCTCTTGAGGCGTATAGCTCCACCCCGGATCGTTAGGCCGCCGGGGCGGGATCTTCGGAAATCTTCGCCGCTGACCATTATGGTCCGGACTTGCGGAAGTCCTTCGTGGCACAGGTTTGTTTCCTTAGAGGAAAAAAACTTGTTGCGATAAAGATCCCTAACCGACCAACTTTTTCCCCCTCCGCGCACTATTAGACATGCAAAGTCTGAAAAGTAACTGTTTTTTCGCTAGGAGTTTAATTGAAATAGGGAATTTTAAAATTTCTCCCTTTTCGGGAAATTTTACTCTTTTTTACAATAACGTATAAAGAGACGACTTTTCGTAGACGAAATTCACGACTTTTTTTACTTGCCGTTTCGAAATTCTGATTATTAGTATGCTGTAAGGATTCGCCAGAGAGGTAGTAGAGGATTTTAGGGAAGAACGAGCACCACGGGGATAGATTTCCCTCACAAAGGGATACAGTTTAATTGTCATACTAAACGATTTCTTACTAATTTCTCCTTAATATATAAAAAAAATTTGTAACTCTAAAAAAGCACAAAGCACATTTGAATAAAATATTTTTGTTTGCCGGATTTAGACTTAATGGGGCCCTAAGCTATTGCAGGCATCTGGTCCCCTAAAAAAATGAAGACATTTTTTTTCTTTTTTTGGGGGGGGGGGGGAGGGGGAGGGCATTTTGACATCCCTCTTCCCGTTCCCCATTTAAAAGTCAAGGTTCAGAACTATATTTTACCAAATTTTCACGGTTCTCAAGAAGCACTTGAAAATGAAATTTAGTTTGTTTCAACTTTTCATTTTTTAGAAACGAATCATGCAATTTTTTGGGAGTAAGGGGCCTTCAACAAAGCGCGGCAATAAGCTGCAGCTTGCTTGGTTTGTACGTAAATCCAGCCCTGCTCCATTCGGATGTATGGCGCTTTTCTTTTATTTCACTAAGAATTAAAAGATAAAACTCTGGTTCAAATTTAAAACCACTTAAATATAAAAAACATCTTATTTCGAAGGAAAATATGTTTTATTTTCTTTGATTGTGACTCATAAAACTGGATTTTGTTTTTTTTTTTTTTTTTTCAATTCTTCTTAATTCTTTGCAGTTTGGGTTATAATTGAGTTGTTTAGAATCAAAGGCCGCAAAGTCCGTTCTTCAAAATCCATTCTTTCGGAATTATGGATCTAAAAGAGTTCTGACTTAAAACCCTTGATTTATATTTAGTTTTTGTTGAGACATCTAGTGGTTTTTGATCTATTTCCTTTAAGCCATTGGAAAAGGAGCTTTTAAACTTATATTTTTTAAATAAAACTATTTTTCAATATAAATGGACTTATCGGGT
Source organism: Uloborus plumipes (assembly GCA_038373865.1). Taxonomy (NCBI): domain Eukaryota; kingdom Metazoa; phylum Arthropoda; class Arachnida; order Araneae; family Uloboridae; genus Uloborus; species Uloborus plumipes. The sequence continues at coordinate 9,965 of JAXGGA010010505.1, read as the reverse complement.
TTGATTCTAAACTACTCAATTGTTTGAATTCTTATTTTAACAAAAAATTGTATTATTTTTATTGAATTTTCCGCAGTATGAAAAACAATGTAAAATATATTTTTCCTTTTTCGTTTTTATTTAAAATGTTGACATAATGTAACAATAAGTTAAGTTTATTGAAGATGCACTTACATGCAATCATTAAAGAATTTCATGAATGGTTGTTTTTAATGACGTCTTTTACATAGTAGTTTTGGATACATCGCGCTTTTTTGTCAACTCACATGTGAGAAAGGAATATGTAACTGTATTAACAGTTTAATAGTAAGCATTCATTTTGTAAATTTGTTTTTTATCATCTTTGCGGCAATACAAAGCAAACACTGATCGACAGCAACATGTTCGTTACGCTGCCAAAGCAACAAGCATAGTGCAGGTGATGTTCTCTTTTGACGGGTTTCTTCGGCTTCTGAATCAAATCTTTTTGGCTCTCGGACCGCTAAAATTTGTGAAAAAATTCTGCGGACATTTGTGGTTTCATTTCATTCTTCTTTTCGTTATCATGAAAGGGAAAAAACTACTCGGTACAGCTGTAGCATAATTATATGAGTTACGATTTATTTAACTGCGTTATACACTACAGTAACCCCTCATTACATCGCGCCTCGTTATATAGCTCATTCGGATTTATCGCTCTTCTCCTTTGTCTCCAGAAAAATTATATTCAAAAAATGTTTTTAAGAATGTTGCTTTACGCAAGGCATCTCAAAAAAAAAAAAAAAGGATTTCTCAGAAAATGTATGCGCTGTTTTTTTTTTATTTTCTCTTCTTCTTTTTTTAAAAAATAATTTTGTTCATTTATTTATTCAGATTTTTAATTTTAAAGGAGCAATTTGTAAGAACAGTTTCTTTTGTTTCTATTAACAATATCGTCCAAGTATGACAGTAAACTAAATCATTTGCAGGTGAACAAAACATGTTATTAATTTGTTACGTCAATCAAAATGATTACGTATTATGACTTCGGTTATAACGCGTTTTCAGTTATATCGCACTTTTCGGATGTTTTCCGACAAGCGCAATATTACGAGGCGTAACCTTATTATTTAAATGCGAAAATAGATTGTTATTGTAAATATTAGGCATAAACGTTTGAGAAAAGCATGGAAAATTATCAATTCGTCTTGTAATCAAAGATAACAAATCGTTTGAATTGTTATAATTGTAGAGGAGTGTCGTAGTTCCGCGTCTTGTTAATCCAAGCTTCGCTCAATCCGAGATATCTTAAAAGCTATAATTCTTTCTCTTTTTTTCTTATATCAGAGAAAGCACATTCAAAAAATATCAACAAAATTACGTGTTAGTCTGCCGTGGCAAGGAAAAGAGCAGTATCTGCAGAAATGAGTTTTTGAGATAGTTGAAGAAACGTGTTTTATTTTCCATACTAACAATAGGGAATGGTTTTAATTTGACGTTTTATTTTCGTGCGTTATTTTCAGCGCAAACCAAATAAGCAAGCTTCCGCAAAAAAAGTGCAACAAATGACAAAAATGCAAGAAAAGGAGAAATGGAAACTTTGCAGTTACTGACCTTTACATTCTCACGGCAGTAGAGTAGTGACAACAGGTGCGTTGGGAAGAAACACGCGATCATTAAAAAGTGAAATGTCGGTGATCTAACGCGAGATGATTGCTTTGAAATAACAATAACAATGCACGAAAGTGATATTGAACACCATGGGAGGCTCGCTTTAAGCGGTTTTCTGAAATTTGGCGTGATTATGTTCGCAAAGCAGTATGCTCGCTGTTTTTTCCATAACTGTTATCCATAATCTTTAGCTGATCATAAAAATTTTGTTTTGCTTCTATTTTATATGCAGTCTATATAATCCGAGCTTTCAGTGATCCGAATTGGTGCCTTCCCTGATCAACTTGGATTTTTTGGACTCGACTGAATTAATATTTGAATGGGAAAATTTTGTACCTAGAGTGGTAAACATCTCTGAAGACTGGGAAATCATTCTGTCGGACAGGCGTTGATCCGTCAGATTATCAGTTGAGAATTCATGATCTGTTATAGCTACGCAGTTATAGCTACGTTGGATTGGACTAGGCGATCTCTAAGAAATTTTGATTATAATAATTTTTAAAAAAATGTGGTCCTCATAAGTTTTTTTTTTTGGCATTGTTATTGCCATTGGAGTATCACAGTTCCGTTGCAGCATTTCACGGTCACTGGAAAGTTCTTTTTTTTTTCTTCAAGCAGCCATTGATGTAATTCATCCGGTTAAGCTAGAAATGGCAGGTATCAACGGTTAAAATGAAATAAAATAAGGCGTTTTGAAAACCCTGCTTTTTTAAAATTGTGTTTTATTTTATAATCACTCACTGCTACATCTTAAAAGTACAGTAACCCCTCATTACATCGTGCCTCGTTACATCGCTCATTCGGATATATCGGGCTTTTCCTTTGTCCCCCGAAAAATTATTTTTGAAAGAAATGTTTTTTACATTTGACATCACAGAAAAGAAACGGGTTCATTTCTTAGAAAATGTATTTTCTTTCTAATTTTTTAATGAACAACACTGGGACATTTTCTATACACTTATATTTACACTACAGTTTAAGATGCCTTTCAATTCGTATTCCCCCCTGAAACAATACAAATCCTTTTATTTATTTATTTTCTTTTACCTTAAAATAAAAATGGGTAGACTAATTTTCTTTTGTTTTTATTAATAAAATTGTTCGAAATGATAATGAACTACCCTTTTTGAAATTCAATATGTCAATAATTGCACGTTAAATGAATCGTTACTTTTTATAACCTCGGTTATCTTGCGTTTTCGGACATATCGCGCTTTTTTGTCGTCTCCAGACAAGTGCGATATAACGAGTGTTTACTGTTGCTAGTAAGGTGAGCAAAAAAACATTTAGACCTAGCTTCAAGTTTTTATAGAAACCAGCTTAAAATTTTCAATATCAAGCAACAAAATTAACAATTAAGTCATTTTCTGTGTTGAGTAGATTTTTGCGCTTGTATTTTACGGGTCGACTGTTACAAGTAGGTACAATTCAGTTTGTTTCGCACTGCTTCCAGGAAAACTCAGCAAAATTAATGTTTTTTCACGATTTTTAGGGAATGTGTAGAATGGATTAAACTGTTATTAAACTACTTTTTCCTGATTTCATTTAATTATAAGTACGTAGGTCTTCCATCGAACGAAGATTTTCAACAAAAGTAAAACATTTTTTTTTACAAATGTGCAGTTACCTACTAGTAGTAGTATACTCAGCTAACGAAATTAGGATGAGCTGCTTTCTTTTCTTTTTTTTCTAAATTGAAATTGCCTGCGTTGAGAAAGGTTGTTTAATAGTTAGCAAATGTTGGTAAAAAGATTTTTTTTTTTTTAATCAAAACGTATTTACACCTTTACCGGGCATTACATATTTGTGAAATTATGTAAAAAAATAACATTTTTATTTGTTATTTTATAGTTAGAGATACATATACAAATGTTTTTAACTGCTTGTAGTAAAAAAGGTTATTAGTAATTCTTTATAAATGGAAAAATGTACGCATATTCTGGTATCGTATAATAAACATTTTGTTTGGCAAGTGAAATTGGTCACATTTGCAGAAATTTGATAATTTAAAGAGAAACTCTTTTTCAGTGCTAACAATGAGCCAGTGGATCAAAGTATCATGAATCATAAGTCTTTGAAAAAAACAACAATGTTTTTTTTCCTGGATGATTTGCATTCTATACGCTTCTTCTTCTTTTTTTTTTTTTTTCCTTTGAAAAACGAGAAAAATAATCTTGTAGCCCTGAAAAACAAATCTGTAATTCTAATTTTTATTTGTGCATGTTTAAAGTTAAGTTCTGTTAGTAATTTATTGCACATCGGAAGTAAACCCTTTATTTGTGGTACCATTTTCATGTTACTTTCTCCCCTAATTATTGTACCTGACATTTAAATATGAATGATTATGAATTGTATACTTTCGATTTTCATCAAAAATCTGCATGGGTGATTCTCAAAATAGGGGAAAATTTTTGTTCTTAAACTTTAAAAATAATTTGGCAGACGTTCTAGAATTTTATTTACGTGTTATTTGTTATTATTCTTGACAAATATTGATAAAATATTATGAATTATTTTAGGAACAAATATTATAATTAGATGAGTAGATGAATTTTATATCGTAGTTTTCATAATAAATTTGTCATTATTTTTTTATTTTACCGATTTGCATATAAACTTTATTATGTTCAAATGTAACTGAGAAAGGAGTTTTATGTTGCAATGTTTGTACCATTTATAATATCATTTAAGTTCAAATTTGGTATTTAAATGGATTTTCCCGTCCATGCCAATGACAAATGACGCATAAAAAATTAATTATATTTTTAAAAGTGAAAATTCTAATGTTTAGCTCTTCTGACAGCAAGTAAAGTATGAAAACAATTACTAACAATCACATTTCAAGATTTTATTTATTTATTTTTTTAAGTCTCCTATTTTGAGACTCACCCTTATACACTTATAAAATAATTTTTAATACCTGGTAAAATGTGACACATTGCTTGAATTTGCTTCAACGTCTTTCAGAGTTCCTTCATATTCTGACATGAGAGGATGCATAATTGTTGGAGCATGTATAATCGTTGAAGAATTTTTTGACATGCTTATCGTTACATTTTCTTCATTTGCAATAGCTTTCCTGGCAGCAATATCTTGATTTAAAGAGTCTTGAAGCTCTCTCGACTCGGTAGCATTTGATTTACTTTGAAAAGTTCGTCTCTCTTTCCCCACATTTTCGGTTATAATTTCTTTTGAAGTCTCAAAGTTACTTTCATCCTGAAACGATTTTAAATTTTCATACATTTGTGATCTGCTGAGCCAAGCTTCCGCTTGCTTGCAAAGCATTTTGTCAAGGCGTTTTTGAACTGGTGTTGGATTTACTTTTCCGTTTCCACAATATGAAGGCGTTTTTGATGCACCGGTAGCATGCTCTTTTAATTTTAAACGTGGCTTCGGGGGAACAGGTGGTTTTGGTTTTTTATTTACTCCTCTTTCAGATGGTGATAACATTGGTAAAATATCCGTTTGAGAAGCGATTTCTTTAGCAGAAGTTACTTTCCCTTCCTGACTGGTTTTTGTTTTTTCAAGCAAATCTTCCATATCACTAGTACCTAGATTATTTGGAGCTTCAATAATGTCAAATGCTTCCAAATTTCTAGACTGTAATTTATGGCAGTTATAAGGTACGACTACTTGATTCGCAACTGTTCGAACTTGAAATTCAGAAAATGAATGACGAAAAATCTTGTTTTTGTTCTTTTGGCGCGCTGGTGTACTAGTGACATTATCTGTTTTAGATGATGAACTCTTGAATGAATGAGGAATATTTACGGATTGTTGACCAACCTCGCTATCACTTTCACAAGCAGGCCCTGTTTTTTCAGATGACGCACCTCCTGAACTGGGCAATGATTTTGACGAAGTCGATTCCAGAAAAATTTCTGAAAATAAATCTGTTTTTCTGTCTTCGGAAGATTTACTTGAGGGAAAACTTTGACGTTTTTTCATAAAAAAGTTACCTTGTGTGTAGCTGAAAGCAAGTGGTGAAGGAGAAGCAGTAACCTCATGTTTTTCTTTTTCACACTCATTGTCTGCTGTATTTGGCAAAACATCATCATATTCCGAGAAAATGTCAAGCATTCCAGAATCTCTTTCCTCATTTTTATCACAAGCAACGGTACTGGGAACCATCACATCAAGCTTTTTCTTTGATCCTAGGAAACTACTGAATTGCTTCGTTTCCATATTATTAGCAGCATTCATAGGATCAGAGCAGTTTGAATCTTGAGCATGAATTTTGCTTGCTCCTAAAATCAAACTTTGTGTGTAGCTGAAAGCTGGTGGTGAAGGAGAAACAGTTATCTCTTGTTTTTCCTTCTCGGTCTCGTTATCTGCTGTAGTTACCAAAACATCATCATATTCTGAGAAGATGTCAAACATTCCTGAATCTCTTTCCTCATTTTTAATACAGCTAACGGTATGAGGAACCATCACATCAGTCTTTTCTTTTGATCCTCGGAAACTGTTTGATTGCTTCGTTTCAATATTATTAACAGTATTCAAAGGTTCATAGCAATTCGAGTCTTGAGTATGAATTTTGTTTGCTCCTAAAACCAAACCTTGTGTATAACTGAAAGCTAACGGTGAAGGAGCTGCAATAATCTCATGTTTTTCTTTCTCGCCCTCGTTTTCTGTTGTATTTGGCAAGATGTCATCATATTCTGAAAAAATATCAAGCATTCTTGAATATCTTTGCTCGTTTTTAGCACAACTAACGGTATTGGAAACTACCACACCAGGTTTTTCCTTTGATCCTGGGGAACTGTTTAATCGCTTCCTTTCAATATTATTTACAGCATTTAAAGGATCAGAGCAATTCGAGCCCTGAGCATGAATTTCGTTTGAACCCAAAATCAAACTTCGAGGACTTTCATTTTGACTATTCACATTTGCGTAACGAGGTTTTGCTGGCTGAAGAATTGGTATGGGGCGGGAAATAATTTTTTTTCTTGTTTGAGAATCCGATGTTTTGACAGAAGTATTCTTATTCATCAAAATCTGCAAATGTGCTTCATGATCAGAATTCTGTTTCTCACATGATCGTCGATTTGTATGCCTCCTTTCATGATTCGATTTGGTTTTGTGTAAAATTTTTGGTCTTAGTATGATCCTTTTATTTTCGCTTTTGTTGATTCGGATTCTAGAAGCAGCTCCTGATTTGGAAACAACCAGATCGTTTGAGAAACCATGGTTTAGATGCTTGATTCCTTGCTGCGCCGTCTGCATTTTGGCGCTCATGGCAAGTGTGGCTAAAAAATATAAATTATCATTTTAATATTAGGTCATTCTGTAAAATTGAATACTAGTATAAAAAATATAGTTAATACATTTAATATGACTGTAGAACTTTCAAAATAATATTCTTATACGATGATGAGTTGAAGCGCACCTTTTATTTGACAAAAATTAAAAACTTTTTTTCTGGTGTTTATAGATAAATTTGAAGAAACAAAAGACCATATTTTAGTAGATCTGGATAAATGTCCCGTCTAAGACTAGAAGCTCACCGTATAAAAACTTCGTAAACTTTTCTGACGATTATAATAAGTGAGAGTATAATAAACGATATAAAATGAAATCAATCTCAATGGGTTCTACTTCGAAGCAATTTGAATGATATATAGTACATAAAAATAAAAAAATTATGTAACTGATGATTACGATATTATTCATATTTATTTCATAGTACAGTGCACTTCCGATGATCCGCAGAATCGGGTGGCACAGATATCGCAAATAGCGAAAAAAGACTGGACATAAGGGGTAAAGAAAATTAAAATTATCTTTCGCTTAAAAATAATTGTATGGTGCATAAAACGTGATATAAACTGTGAAGATAGGTGCAGCATTAAGAATTATTTGTGTTTCAAGTTCTGAAGCACACACAGACACACACGCATGAAATCTATAAAGGAACAGTACTTAAGATAACGCCCAGGTAAAGCAATTTACCCAATAAGGTACACCGCACTCTTCCCTAAGAAATATTAAGCAAAAACAACCAATTTAATTTCACTAAAAAAAAATTTTTTCCCCTGAGACCCTTACAGTAAATCCGCTTGTGGATAATCGAGAGTGTACTGTATTTTTTAAAAAAAACTCAAAATTATAACAATTAATGGCAGTGGCGTACATAGCAACCCCGCGGCGCGGGGGAGGGGGCTGAAAGTTTGAGGGCACGGTGATCCAAAAAAAAAAAAAAAAGCACTAAAAGTTAAACGGAAAAAATATGTTTTTTATTTTAACGGGGGGGGGGGGGGTGCACTTACAAATCTTGCGGGGGAGTGCACCTGAGTCTATGTACGCTACTGATCAATGGTACAATTTACATTCATTATATATGAAAAAAGTATTACGCAGCAAATTTATCTATCAAAGACTAGACCCTAGATAACAACCAAGAGTTGATGCTTGTGTTTACATACTGGACAACTATAGAAGTCATTTTCTCTTCAGATGGTCTTCCTAGAATATGTTTCTGGTTTTTGGATTTAAAAAACAAAATGTGTTTTTGAAATTCAACGTTCTTTTTGCGTTTTTAAAATTCTTAAATTGTTATTTTTGCTTTTATAATCTTGTTTTTTACGGTATTCTTATAGTTTATGTTTTTATCTAAGTGAGTAGTATCACTCGAGTCTTTGAGTATATAAGATTTCTAAAATACTAATCTTACTTGTAAGTTCAAACTTACCATATGAAGCAACATATTAAGAAAGAAAAAGAAAATTAAAAAAAAAAATTTTTTGTTTTTGTTTTTCATTTATGCATAATAATAAAAAGATCACATGCACATACCACAGTAAAAGTATTTTATATATTTTAGTGAAGTAACAATGCATTAAAAATTAAAATGACATCTAATTTTACACTGCAAAAACTGAACTGTTGTTTTTACAGTATAATACTGGCAACCACAGTTCCAATTTAAACCGCAAAATGCACAGCAATAAACTGTAAAACTAGCAATATTACAGTTTCTTACTGTAAAGTAAGCTATTTTAGTTTATTGACGTAAAATTTAGCTGTATTATACTGTAAAAACAATTGTATAATACTGGCTGCAGAGATTTCAGTTTTTAATTGTAAAATGCACGGTAATAAACTGTAAAATTAGAAACTTTAGTTTATTACTGTAAAATTAGCAATTTTACAGTTTAGTTCTGTAAAATCAGCAATTTTTACAGTTTATTACTATAAAATTAGATATTTTATACTGTAAAAGCAACATTCATTTTTTACAGTGTACTACTGATTAAAATGTAAAACTCACAAATTAATATATAACGGAGGCTAAAAGTCAAATTTAATTAGCGCAGACAGGTTTCTCCTAACCGATATGCGTACCTCTGGGGAAACGTGTCATTGGTTGAAAAGTACTTGGCATAGCACATGTACTTCGTGGCTTATATTCATATTTTCATTTCCAAAATGTGCTTTTTAAAAGTTTTTATCTCAGAAATATTCTAAGAGAAAAAGAAATGATCCGTTTGTGCATGAATTTTAGTTTTTTAATCACATTTTCCGCACTTTAAACCTGTCGGTTCCTCCTTAATAGGCGAAAACTCATTTTCTTAGCATTTATCTTTTTGCTCAGCACTTTTTACACTCACAAGTTTGAATAAACATTAAGCATGTTCAAAACGTTATAATCCAGTGATTACAAACAGGGACGCCGAGAGCTGAAATTTGTAGGAGGGTAGAAAATTCTCGCTTTGCTGAATGGAAATATAAATTTTGCCGAATGATAAAATAAGGAAAGCACATTTACGCTGTAAAAACTACGGATTTCACAAGGTAACTCTTGGGATGGACGTTTTAGCACAAACGGCAGCCCATGAAGGGTGCCACTGGATTCCCCATGGCTGCCTTGAAAGAGCCATTTGGTTCATTGTGGCACACTATGGATGCCTTATGACACCTCAAGGGTGCCATAAGAAGCCAAGGGGCATCTTCAAGGGTGCCATCGGGAGTCACTACAGGGGGTGCCACTTTGCTAAAAAGATTTACCCCAAAAGTGCCATGTGCAACTCGTAGTTTTAACAGTATTCATACTTCTATAATGAAAAGAGACATTCGGACATTTAGAAAAAATAATATTGCAGTTATGTCCCCAATTCGCCAAATGGTCAAACAAAATTTCCCGAATAAGGGAATTTTCGATAGGTTACTGACCTCGTGTGACCTCGCCTCTGATAACAAAACAAATCTTTTTTTTAAACCTTAATCAAATGTTACCAAACGGAAAATCAAACAGAGCGTTGCCACCTCGGGTCCATGAATACCTTAAAATAACTCTAACGTGAAATAAATATCCTGTGTGTGGCTTCAAGTTCGCA
>JAXGGA010010504.1:27500-46540 GCA_038373865.1 Uloborus plumipes | reverse complement strand
GAATTATATTAAATTTCAAGGGCAATATTGCTGTGGTCGTTGAGAGTTTTCGAAAATCTTGGCTCTACAGTTGTGTCAAAAGTTCCATTGAAACGTAAAAATTTCGCTAAAAATAAATAAGTTAGTCACACACACACACACAAAAAGAAGAAAAGTCTTAAACTTTATTTAGTTAACTTCCTTTACATTTATTGCACGGGCATCGCCGTGCGGGTACTGCTAGTATTTTAATATAAATATTTTTCAATAATGTTCGCTATGATAATTAAAGCTTTTTGAACTGCATGAAAAATCTAAATGCAAAGATCAAATTTGAAGAACAATAATAATACAATATATACATGGGAATAGCTTGAATGAGATGAACGAATGAATTCTTGATTTTTTTAAACTAATGCAATGTTTCGTGTGCGCCCCTTGCAATATTTTTAAATGCGTCCCCTCCTCCCAAAATGAAGTCTTGGAGTGACTTTAAGCATCTGCTTAAGAGAAAATGTGTATTTAACTATAACAAATATTTTTTCAGCATAAACCCCAGTGCTATTTTTTCTGGATCGTGTGTCCTCAAACCTAATGCGTTAGGTTCCCACCACGAGGCTGCGGGTGTGCTATTTACATCACTGTGTTTGAAGCTTCTTCAATCAAAAGTTGATACATTTGAAAAAATAACATGCATTTTAAAGGCTGAGTTTCAGCGTGGGTAATCGAAGTAACTATATTTCTTCCAGAATTTCGTAGAAACCATTGGTTGACGAAAATTATCATAAAAAATGTATGCATGGGATTATTTTCTGAGAAAAGTTCTTGAACCAGCTTCGACAAGAACAACACTCCTAGCAATTACGGTTTAAATTTTAAAAACCTTCTCTGAATCCAACTTCTTTTTATTAAAAGATACCAAATATTAGATTTTTTTTTCATGTGTTTAGCTTTTAATATTATACAACTCAAATTCATTTCAAATGTGTAACGTGTAAAAATGTCAAATTTATACTATTGTATTTGGGAAACTAAGATATAGGTGTCCGTGTGTTTTATAATAGTGTGATGTGATTGGATACTTAACCATTTAAAAAAAAAAAGTTAGAGAAAAAAAGTTTTTTTTTTTTAATTAAACGCGCGTTTTTATTTGTCTTCCTTGTCTTCTACTTCACTCATTTTCGTGAGTGAACAGTTGCTTAGCATAAAATTTATAAAACGAGAAATTTTGTTAAAAAATCAAGAAATTTACTAATTAGCTTAAAACGCGAAAGCAAACTTTTTTTTTTCTATTAAATATAAAATTACCCCTTTAAAAACCTCTCTTAAAAAGACGAGGCTGTAGTTTATTAATTGGCAAAGTGTCATACAAAATGATACGTACTAATTAGCACGGGTCTATTTTTACTTCTTTAAAAATGCATACACTTAATTATAACGTTTAATGATAAAGGTGGAATATTCGTCAATATCAGAATGTGTGATAATCCCAAACCCAAGGCTTCAGATTGCAAGAAACTTCTTTGTCCATCATATGAAGTAATTGGAGCGTATTTAAACTTTAAGATGTCTTTGGGGCTAAAAGTTTTGAGATATTTTAATAAAGGGCTGTTTTTCTTAAACTTAAAATCTCCATATTCTTACTCCATTTCTCTTTATCTGATGAAGCTAGATTTTAATCCGTCGTATAGTGTTATAGCATGGATTTTCGTTTGACACCTTTCAGGGTTTTCGTTTTTTTTTTTTTTTTCATTTTCTTACGATTTTATTTTGACAGGATTTTAAAGTAGAAATATTTGTTCTAAACTATTTATAACGGCATCGGTGTTCATTTAACGTTTTCAATGAAGGTTTCAATTTTTTAAATACAGCAGCTTATGACAAAATGGAGATGCGGTCGTTTTTTTTTATCGATTATTTTTTTATGGTGTCTACTTACCGGTTATTATTAATTTTTAGCTTCACTGATGAAAATACTACTCCAGGGTACCCCTTGCCTACCTCTACATGTAGTTTAACTGGTTGGATGGGGTCCCGAAGAGAGCTCTGCTTCTTTATCTAGACCAGGAGCCGAGCAGCCCCTGATTCTGCACACCCAGACGTATTTGTCTGGAATGGGAACTTGGAGGGCTTTGTGACCAAGAACATATTTAATGTGGCCCAATCACCATTAGCGAATACGAAGAATCTTCGGCTGGCTGTCATCGAACCCCTAGTTACGAGCCCAACGCCTAAGCGATCTTAATGAAAATACTTCCATGTTCGATGAAGTAGTTAATTCATAAAAATTAAGCAGAATACATTTTTAAAAAATTCTAAAATTTCTTTCTGGCATCTCCAAAATGGCGGTTTTAAATTTCAGTTAATTACATAACAGTAATCTCAATTGCAAGTTTTCCTTTGATTTTCACTTGTACAATAGTAGCAACAGCAAAAAATCAAAGCTATTATAGCAATAGAATAAGACAAAACTAAACCAATTCAACTTAATAACACAACGCATACGTATTTAAAGATTTGAGGAGAATTCTTTAGTCGCTTTCGAAGTAATTTTTGTCGAGCGACTGTTTGCTATTGTAAGCGTTTTTAAATTTTCAAATTACTGGACGGTACAGTTACTTGGGAAGAATGTTAATTTCCGGGAAACGGTCATTCGCCCTCAGGTGCTGCATTTCCGAAGAGTGGCACTGACAGCTAGCATTCCAATGACGTAACATCTGTAAGGTCATTCGTTATTCTTCGTGACGTCAACGTGTGCAATTGTGTGTTCGAGTTGCACTTTTCGGGTCTGCGTGCTTTCTCAAACTTCCAGTTCAAAATTTTGAAAAAAAAAGAGAGAGAAAAGAAGAAATGTTGCTCCTGCCAGTGCATAAATGCATCAGAAGTAGATCGCAAGAATTTTATAATGGGAAGCAGAATTGTGGTTTCATCAACAGAAAAATGTGCTAACGCTGAAGAATGTCGTGAAAACATGTGTGTTTAACAGATCGTAAATATTCATATCATTGTCGGAGATCATTTTTTTTTTTTATTTTATCGCTTCTCCTTTTCTTATAACGGATGCGAGGATATGATATCTGTGTTTTGAACAGACATGTTGATTTATTGAAACACCTTAAAGAATTTAATACAAATAAAATATTGGCACGTAACCTTTCTTTTATACTTTGGTGGATAGAAAAGTGACGGTGAGTCCCCTCCTCCCTCACCCCAAAGATCGATGGTGCACTTTCTTCAAGTGCTACTCTGCATTTACTAAGTTCTAGATCCCAATGAATAAGACCAAAACCTCTGTTAAGTCACCCCCCCCCCCAAAAAAAAAAATCATTTGTTCTCCTCTTTTTCATGGACCCCACTGGGACTCTGCACCTTTTGCAAGAACGTGTTCCCAACGATTTTATTAGAATTCTTTTATAGACTCTTTGCATTTTATTTCTGCCAAAAAGTTTTACGAACCAGTGGTTCATAGTAGGTTGGCTGTAGATCCCGGAGCATCCCAATGGGCGCTCTTGCGCTACGGAGTTTAGTGTAGTTAAAAATGCTATTTAATTTATTATAATACGTAGTAATGCTACTAATAAATTAAATATTATTTAATTTATTAGCAGCATTACTACCGGGATGACATCCAAGTACATTCAAGAGTCTCAGAAAAATATAAATAGTACTTCAGTTCAAAAATGTTCTTCCCAATATGTTAAATAGAGTTAGTCTTCCAAACGGTATATCTTCTATTTTTCTTACTTAGTTTATCACACGGCTGCTCTATAAATAACTTTCTTGCAATTGTTTTTGTTATATTTATAACCCGTTCAGACAACAATAAAAAGTCTGAAGTCAAGGTTTTATATCCCCAAAAACAACAGTGTTGCAAAAAAATCCCCCGCCAAGAAAACCTTAAATACTCAGCCTTAAAAAGTTATGATATCGAGTTTTCCCGCCAAGTTCGTGCCAAACTACAACTAACCTGTATGTATAGTTCTTTTAAATTGTTTTCAGTTTTGCCAGGCGGGAAGCTTTGTCTTGTGAGGTGGTTGCTTAATGAGTAAAAACTTCCCGCCTGGCAGGACTGAAAACAATTCTGCACTGGATCTTTATGGGGCTGAGATACAGAGGGGTGAAAACCCCGGTTTGGTTACTTGCGTAAACAGTCCTTAGTCGCTCTTTTACATTTTTCTTGGCGACGGAAATTTCTTGGCGGCTTGTATTTAGTTTTCTTGGCGGGGCTCACTTATTTCATTTTAGCATGAAATAAGTTAGGCAGGAATTCAAGTGAAACAGGCGATTGCAAATTGCAATCGCTACTGGAAGTCGAATTATATTAGAACGTTTCTTGACAAAAACATCGTGACGTCGGCGTGACGTTTGCCTATGAAAAACGAGTTAGATAAAACGTCACAGCCAGTAGCGTACATAGACTAAGGTGCGCCCCCCAGCAAGATTTGTAAGTGCGCCCCCCACCCCCTATTAAAATGTAAAAAATATTTTCCCCGTGTAACCTTTAGGGCTATTTTTCTGGATCGGGCGCCCTTAAACCTCTTGCGCCCCCCCGCGCCGTGGGGGTTGCGGGGGCGCTATGTACGCCACTGGTCACAGCCTACTTGGCGAATAAGAGGAGATCGCTGACTGCTTGTGAGCTCTTATTGGCTCCACCACCCTTGCAATTGCGAATTTCCAAATTTGGATAAGTTGCAATCGTTATAAATGCAAATTGCTAGAATGCAACTTAACTTGGCACTGACGTCACTACGGGTGGAGCCAATAAGAGCTCACAAGCAGTCAGCGATCTCCTCGTATTCGCCAAGTAGGCTGTGACGTTTTATCTAGCTCGTTTTTCATAGGCAAACATCACGCAATGTCACGCTGACGTCACGATGTTTTTGTCAAGAAACGTTCTAATGTAATTCGACTTCCAGTAGCGATTGCAATTTGCGAGCGCCTGTTTCACTTGAATTCCTGCCTAACTTATTTCATGCTAAAATAAAATAAGTGAGCCTTAAATTGATAATTCAATGTTAATCGAAATCTTTGTTGGAAAATACTCATATTTAAATGTGTTGTTTATTACTCTATTACTCCATCTGTTCAAAATTGAAAGAAAATGGCCATTTTTAGACAAAAAATTTGAATTTGGAGCTTTTTGGATTTTTTAAAAATTTCAAATGTGATTTCTAGAGATGAAAATGGTCGGAAAAAAACCGGAAATTTTGGGAAAAAAACCGGTTTTTTTTCGTTTTTTTCCGAGTAGGTTTATTTCCATTCCGGAAAAATTGAATTTTTCCATTTAGTTTTTAAGTAAGAAATGACTAGAAAATCTTTTGTATAATTGTTAGAAGCGTTAATTTATTGAATCCTGCATTTTTGTTTTTCATTTAAATCCCTAAACATCTTGATGCAAAAGCATATAGCCATTATTTTCGGTTTTTTTTTCTCTATTTAATTACATTGCAGGTATCAAAGAGCATTTTTTTTTTTTTTTAAATCGTGTGCAAAATACTAGCTTTTTAGGATAATTATGAAATTTGGATACTGAAATTGTGCTAAAATGTTCAATTTCTGGTCATACTCCCCGATAATTTTCAGCTTGGAAAGCAGAAAAAAAAAAGATAAATAAAATGTATCCAGTTTTTATGGAAATACTTGAATATTGGCCATTTTATAAACATTACGTTCTCTACTCTAGGACAGCATAATTTTTAATTGAAAATGTTAAAGCAATAGTAAATAAGTACAGAAATTTATGTTAAAAACACATTTTAATATTTTGTAATAAGTGAACCACTGCTCAATTAGG
This sequence comes from Uloborus plumipes, assembly GCA_038373865.1. Lineage (NCBI taxonomy): Eukaryota > Metazoa > Arthropoda > Arachnida > Araneae > Uloboridae > Uloborus > Uloborus plumipes. The sequence continues at coordinate 40,767 of JAXGGA010010504.1, read as the reverse complement.
TAACAAAAATTATTCTGATTAAATTCCAACTTTTGTAAACACAACAGATTTTATAATTGGCCTACTATTAGTGTATTTTTAATATTAAAAGTACATAAATTATTTCTTATGAAAAATTACATGTCGTCACTGAAAGGTAAAATTATTTCATTATTGATAAGTGCTTATGCACAAGAATTTTCATTTATTAATATGAATTCTTTCATACAAAATGCATTACCTCACTTGTTAACTGATTTTGTTTATGTACTCCCTCTACTTTGTCTATGTATAAAATAAACTCTCACATACATATTTAATTTTATATCATAGATTTATCGATTTTCTGTTAAAAATTGTTAATTTCCTTTTGGTATTTAGATATTTTCCAAAATTTTCTATTAATATGCAATATTACTAACATTATGACAGTATATTTACAAAAAATGTAATAACTTAATTTAAATAGTTTACCTTTATTGCAAATTCCAAGCAGAATTCAACGCTATCAACTATTAAAACTCTCTCAACATAACTCTACACAGAAACTTCTTTAACAAAACCAACGTCCTTTTAGTGAAGAACTAATTTTACTTCTTCATGATATGAATAAGCCTAACTTCAGCCACAGAACGAGGTTTCCGCGGACTATGCGAACTAAATGTATATTGCCGTGCTTGCTAACAGGCCCGTCATTTAGGGGGCAGGGGGGGGGGTCAATTGCCCCCCTGACTTTGAGAAGTCAATGTATTTACATACAAAGGGGCGTGGTTTTTGCTGTTTTCCGATGAAATTACATTGGTTTTGCACCCTTTGACCTCCCCCCCCCCTGGAAAAACTTAAAATGACGTCCCTGCTTGCTAAGCACATAGTAGAATCTGCAATTGAGCTCAAACTGAGATATTGCATTTTAAAGAGCTGCGCCTCCATATATTTTGTTGTGATGACTTTTTATTCAGCAGATTTAAAAAAAAAGTTTCCAATCACAAATAACTACAAAACATTTTATTAATAACACATACGAAACAGAGAGCAACCTCTGGTTAATAACTTTGGTTTTGTTGAAAAGTTGGGGTACGACTATTGTGCTTAGCAAGGCAATGCAGTAAGTTGAAACTAACTCCAGTTTAAATTTTGTTCAGGTTTAGAAACCATTACGCAGTTTATAGTTTTCTATTAGAAAGGTTAAAAAAAAGTCATTTAATTTTTATTTGGATTTAGATTGGGTGGGGAAAAACCAGAACTCTATAGTTTTCATTTTTAGAGAGTGAGGTTATATTGCAAGGGAGAAAAATCATTCTGATTTTTCTTTCAAACACTATTATTGATGTTTCAAAGTATCTACTTATTATTTTAAGTTTTAAAGGCAGTTTAAAATAGAAAATGTAATTGTAAGGCAGGCCCGTCATTTAGGGGGGGGGGGGGGCAGGGGGTCAATTGCCCCCCCCCCTGACTTTGAGAAATCAATGTATTTACATATAAGTGGGCGTGGTTTTTGTTGTTTTTCCGATGAAATTGTATTGTGTTTTTAGCCTTTGCTCCCCCACCCCGGAAAAACTTGAAATGACGTCCCTGACACACTTTATCCAATATTAAGGGCGCTTTTACACTTACCGACACGGCAACGATAAATCGTAAGCGATTGTCGTCATCCGACATTGGAGCACGCAAAATGCATTAAAATATGCTATGCGCTTTTCCATCTCCCGATTCCAGGACGATTCTGCCGTCTCCGACCGAATGCTGTCGTTTGTCGTCCCATTCGTGTCGGATGGCATCCGTCTCTCCTTTAAAATCGGGACGATACTCATCCATCTGTTTACTTTCTTCGAACTATATAGCAATTGCGTTTAAATTCGACATCTCTTTATTAATAAATATAAGCTTCAATTTGCAGACGATAAACAAAAGATGTAGCAATAAAACAATTTTATTCATTTTAGTTGGTATTTTGTTTCATTATTGTTGCTCAGACGATTTTTAATGCAACAAAAAAAAAACTCAAGTTTTCATTCTGACAGTGTTGGCGCCGCCGAGGGATAAATGGCGAATCTATTCGCAAAGAAGCGATGGTGTCAACGAAGAGACGATTGACAACGAAACATATTTGTTAACGAATTCTCTTCATTATAACGAAATGGGGATACACTCGCTTAGTACTAAAGAGCACTACAATTACGAAAACAAAACAAAACTATATTGCGACGACCAACTTATATCATGGCGAACTGTGGACTTAATTTTAAAAAGTTCTATGGCAAACTTTTGGGAGTTAGATCCGCCATTTATCGCTCTGCAATTCCAGCAGATAGTATGCGTTTCGTTCTTAGTAAACAAGGTGAGTGAGAATGTAATAAAGTTGTGAATATCATGCACTCAATATCGTATTTTTCATTTGTTTTCTTTTTCTGGAAGTAAAGTAAATATAACAGTCGTAATCTGATAAATGAAGGAGCCATAATAATATACGTGTGAGCACAGTGCTATCTCGAAATGAAATGCGATGGAAAATGACCCGTTCGGAGAAACGATATCGTTTGAGTGGAAAAGCAGTGCTATAAACGACACGACACGGTACTTATCGTTGCTGTATTACCGTCCGACTTTCGTCGTTGTCGTGTCGTCAAGTGTAAAAGCGCCCTAACAGTGAAATGACGATATGATTCATTTCTGGGGTTTGACCAAGAAAGCTTTGAGTCATAAAACAGAAAGGCTATTTTTTTCCTATTAAAACCTACCTAATTATGCGTATTTCTGCCATCAGGAAAAATAATATTTGTTGATTGCATACATTTTTAATGATTAACCTTTTAAATGGTCCAAGGAAAACAAAAGTATTAAAAAACGCCTCTTTTTAATTGTAAAAAAGTCAATTTTTCATTTTTTTCCAATTTTTCCGGAAAAGAACAGGAAAAAAACCGTTTTTTTTCCATCACTTCAAAATTTCCGGAAATTTTACATCTCTAGTGATTTCCTATGTGAATTCTAGTGCATCAAGGAACCTCTGTGCCAAGTTTGATGAAAATCCGATGAAAACTGGATTTGAATTAAGAACAAACATACATCTATTTTTATATATGTAGAAATAATAAGCTTTACATTTTCAGAATTCATTGATTGAACTAATCAATCAATTAATATCCTTCATCGATGTTAAATGTACAAATCGAATAATTTCGTTTTTACTTATAAGTTTTTTTTTTCTGTTTCCAAGAACAAAATATTAAGAATACATTCATAATTATTGCAAATTGCAATGCTGTCGATTTTTGACTTTATTGCATACATATATATATTTTTTTAATTTAAAGCGTTATTGTTTTTTTTTTTTTATTTTCAATCGCAGGGGTTAAAATTTTCATCTGTTGAAAAGAGGACTTAGGCAGGAATTCAAGTGAAACACGGACGATCGCAACTCACCATTGCAATCGCAAATTCCCAAATTTGGATAAGTTGCAATCGCTATAAATGCTAATCGCACTGACGTCACTACGGGTGGAGCCAATAAGAGCTCACAAGCAGTCAGCGATCTCCTCTTATTCGCCAAGTAGGCTGTGACGTTTTATCTAGCTCGTTTTTCATAGGCAAACGTCACGGTGACGTCACGATGTTTTTATCAAGAAACGTTCTAATGTAATTCACTTCCAGTAGCGATTGCAATATGCGATCGCCTGTTTCACAAGAATTCCTGCCCTAGAATATTTAAATCTGAATTTTTGAAGGTTCCCTTTAATGAAGTCAGTTCACATATTAGATAAAAACTTGCCCAGGGTTCAAACAACTCTCCCCATACCTTCATGTTAAGTTCCTCTTCAATATTCGACATTAGAAGTTAAGAGCCATTATTTTGAAAATCGAACAAAAAAGGGAAATTTTGGCAGTGACCATTTTTGATTTTTCCCATTTTTTTATATGTCAAAGTAGGTCATGAGAAATAAACATTCTGAAGTTTGTAGCCCCCCCAAAAAATTTTGTTCGCTCGGTAAAAATTCCCAAAGTTTGATGTTATGCAGCGCGTTTTTGGTAAAACGGCTGAAAGACGCATTTCAGTGCGCTCTAGTTTTTTACAGAAACGCCACCCCATGGTTATGTTTACATTTATTGATTGTACAGTATGTAGTTATGAGGACCCCATAGTTATTTGGGTTGGGGTGCGTTGCTTTCTTTAGTTAAGGGGCCGCAAAGTATGGTTTTTAAACCATTTTTGCTCGACTTTGAACTGCGTTATTTCCCCCTAAAAGCAACCCCCCGAAATTTTTTTAACATATACTGAAAATTTATACTATGAAGAGAATATGTAGTACGAAAATTGTTTAATATCTCATTGCTTTGAAGAGAAAAAGTCTTAGACATTTTTTAAATTTTCAAAATTTGCGGTTTTTTGATCGCATTTAACTCAAAACAGCAACTCTAGGACAAAAAAGCTTTTATGGATTATGGAACCTACAGGTGTGTAGAATACAGTAAAAAAGAAAGTTGCGTGGGGTCTCGTTTCGTTTTCAAGAAAATAATTTTTTTTGTAGCTCATTTTAATGCTTTTTTCCCATAGTAAAATGTGTCCATCAAGTAGGTCAAATCTGCTGAAAGTCTTATATAGTAAGGATATATTTAAATTTGTATAGGGAAAGAGAAAAAGACTAAAACACTTAATTTTGTCTAAATTTTTTATAATTTTTGGTTTTTAATTGCAATTAACTCAAAAAACGTGAAATCCTGAGACTATTATTGAATGCACATATTGATAGCTTTGAAATATTGGAAAAAGTAAATTCGGTTAGGTATCTTCAGATGTATTCTAGTGGGAAGTCACAGTGACCTCCCGAAAAATTTCATGATCAAAAAATTTTGCTGACGATACGGCAAATTTGGAAACTATTGCGACATCGAGATTTTTTAATGATACATTTTTTCTCACGTATGCTTGATCGTATTCTGTAAAAATTTAAGTTCCAGTGCCCATGGGTATCTTATACTTCTCAAGAAGATGTTCTTAATTTGCCAAAGTAATTTCCCAATTTTTCCGAATTATAAAATACGATCAAGCCCACATGTAAAAAATAAATAAATGGAAAATTTCTATGTTGCAGTATTGCTTCTAAAGTCGCTGAATCTTCAGAAACATTTTCCAAACATGAAATTTTATCTGGAGGTCACAGTGGCCTCCTTTGACTTCCCATTAGGGAGCCTGTAAATATACCTCACAGTATTTACTTTTTTTGAATATTTCCAGTCATTGCCAGCTAGTAATATGTAAGTTCAATAATTCCCTCAGTAACGATTCATCGTTTTTTAATATAATTGCAACAAGAAGCTAAAAGTTCTAAAAATTCAGACACAATTAAGTGCTGTGATTCTTTTTCACTATTACTATACACTCGAAAATTACTGTACACACATACATAAATTATTATCATATATTTTAAGTTTTAGCAGATCTAACTTACGTACTGGACACATTTTACTACGGGAGAACGTATTAAAATCTGCTACATTTTTTTTTCTATAAAACTAAGAAGAGGCCCCTGGCCGCTTGATTTTGTACGTCTTACACATATGCAGGTATCATATAATATAAAAAAATAATCATAACATGGAAAAATAAATAAATGGAGAAGTTCAATGTTGCAGTATTGTTTCCAACTTTGCCGAATCATCAGCAAAATTTTTCGATCCTGAAATTTTTCGGGAGGTCACTGTGACCTCCCACTAGAATACATCTGAAGATACCTCATCGAATTTACTTTTTCCAGTATTTCAAAGCTATTAATATGTGCATTCAATAATAGTCTCAGGATTTCACGTTTTTTGCGTTAATTGCAATTAAAAAACTAAAAATTCTAAAAAATTTAAGCAAAATTAAGTGTTTTTAGTCTTTTTCTCTTTCCCTATACAAATTTAAATATATCATTATTATATACTTAGAGTTTCAGCAGATCTGACCTACTTGATGGACACATTTTACTATGAGAAAAAAGCATTAAAATGAGCTACAAAAAAATTATTTTCTTGGAAACGAGAAGAGACCCCACGCAACTTTCTTTTTTACGTTGTTCTACACAACTGTAGGTTCCATAATCCATAAAAACTTTTTTGTCCTAGAGTTGCTGTTTTGAGTTAAATGCAATCAAAAAAACCGCAAATTTTGAAAATTTGAAAAATGTCTAAGTCTTTTTCTCTTTAAAGTAATGAGATATTAAATAATTTTCGTACCACATATTCTCTTTATAGTATAAATTTTCAGTATATGTTTAAAAAATTTCGGGGGGTTGCTTTTAGGGGGGAAATAACGCAGTTCAAAGTCGAGCGAAAATGGTCTAAAAACCTTACTTTGCGGCCCCTTAACAAAAGAAAGCAACACACCACAAACCAAATAACGATGGGGTCCTCATAACTACACACTGTACAATCAATAAATGTAAACATAACCTTGGTGTGGCGTTTCTGTAAAAAACTACAGCGCACTGAAATGCGTCTTTCAGCCGTTTTACCAAAAAAGCGCTGCAAAACATCAAATTTTGGGAATTTTTATCGAGCGAACAAAATTTTTTGGGGGGCTACAAACTTCAGAATGTTCATTTCTCATGATCTACTTTGACATATAAAAAAATGAGGAAAATCAAAAATGGTCACTGCCACACCTTGTCTGAATTTCAAAATAATGGCTCTTAATAGTTCAAATGGAGAAAAAGTTATTTTTGGTGAGAAGTTAAGCCTTTTTTTATTTTTTTTTTCTAAAAAAATAAAGGAAAAGTTACTTTAAACTCGTAAAAAATTCCACATAATTTTCAAACAAAAATAAAACATGTTGATATAAAACTTGATTTTAATTTATTTGAAGAAATATTGCAGAAAACCAATAGAATAACCTAATAACATGAAAAAAAAGTCTACTTAGCTTTGTTCAGAATCAAACAAAACAAATTAAAGCAATTATTTTGCTTTCCTTCTTCCCTAGCAAAACTAGTCCTGAAATAAGTGTTTTTGCAAAATAAACTGTACATTCAACCTTTGGACTAATTACGAGTCCCTTTTGAACATGACGTGTTTTCCGACATTCCAAAAACATTCATGCAATTGTTTCAGTACTCATTAAAAAACTTTGAGAGAATGCTTTTAATTGAGTTTTCATTATTTTCAAAGATATATAACCAAGTGTTTATCATTTATATGAGTGCAATAGTATATTTTGCCTTTGTATGTAAAAAAATTACCAGTTTGAAAAAAATTAACGGTTTAAGAACCATCGTCCCCCTCCCCCTTTTTTTTCAATTTTTTTCTCTGGTTTCCTACATTTTTTTTTTTAAATCCATTGGGTGGCCACATTGCACCCGTTTAGAAACTCTGCAACAGAGTATTTTCACAAAGCAAAAATTAAAGTCCTTTTGACGACAGGTCTCCCCCTCAAAACTTTCTCTCTGTTTGGTTTCTCGTATTGAGTGTGATGTGAATGCTGGTTTTTAAAATTTGATCCCTATTAAACTATTTTTTAAAGTAAGTTGTACGCTCTTTTATGAATACAAATTATTTCGATTTCTGTTTTGATTATACTGTAAGAAAATTTGGAAAAAATGGGTACGATAGTCTTGAAACATTTTTAAGTTTTATTACCTAGCAAGACAAGAACTGGATAAGAAAACTTTACACAAGAACTATAAATTTTTATGATGCAATATTAAAACTTAGTTTCATTTTCAGCTTAATTACATTTGTGAATGTAAGTTTTTTTACTGAAGACATCTATTTACGTTATGTAACGCGTTTCGTATGCAACTTACTTTTTTTGCCAGACTTTTTTTCTTCTAATTTTTACAAAGTGAACATATTTTTGAATATGGCTCTTATAGTGAGACTAATACTTTGGTTTTACACCAAAAAATAAAGACGAGGGGGAGAAGAAAAAAAATGTTTTTGAAGTTTTCTTTTAAATATAATGTAGGATTACATTATATTTTAGGACATATTTTTTGCAATTGCTTATCAATGGGGACCAATAAAATACCCTCTTAATTGAATCAGAACCGCCGAGAGGCTGCTGAAACTGAGGGCCTGTCCCGGGGGGGGGGGGGGGGCAGTTAGAAATCGTAGTTGTGATTGAATTGGAAAATGCAGGAAGTGCAAAGTCTTGTTTTCAAATATGTTTTGCAGCTGATGAGAATTTGACAGCGAGTTTCCAATGTCTATGAACAAAACACTTTATTTATTATTTTTCTTTTTTACCATTGAAGAAAAAAACCTTTTTCTTATTTTTTCGTTACGAAACATTTCGAGTTTCGGGGGATACGGCCCTGATTCGAGTTATAAGGCTGCGAGTTTCGAGATTCGACTTGTAGATCAATTGAAGTTTCGTTTTGGTTCTCATAATAAATGGGTGAATCAAAGCTTTTCCTGCCAGCCATATAATAAAACGAAACAAGAGAAGAAAACCAGAATCAAAGAAAATTCAGGAAAAAAAAGAGACGTTAAAAGAGTACTTATAAATGAAAGCTAAAGGCTAGTAAAAGTTTCGACCCGGTTGAAATTTTGGCAACGTAACAACTTGTTTTTGTAGTTCACAAAGATAATTCTTCTCCAAAACTTTGAAATAGTAATAAAAATTATTATTTTGGAGACGCATTTTTAAATTTTTGATTTTATCGAGTTAAATGTCAAAAATATAACAAATATCTTCCAAATCACCGCTAGGTAGCGCTTTAACGACAAGAACATTCTCGGTCATTTTGATAACAGCGACGAGGCTATGCTAGGGCAAAGCGATTGCTCATGAATCTTACGTAAAGTATGTACACGCTCAAATTCGTGAGAGGTAATGTCATTATGCTCTTGTGCTAGTGAACTTGATATATATTAAATTTGTTTTTAGTGCTAGACATACGTTCAACCAATTGACTTGTGAGTGCATTTTTATCGGAAAAATTAGACTATGTGAGTGATGTAGAAAATCGGACGATCCCTGAAGTGGAATTAGATTTTAAAGAGATTATATGACAAGTAACGTGTGGGGGTAAACCATCATCCCAACGTCATCAGAAATAGCCGGATACGCATATTGCTTTTAAACATTACATCAGTGGATTATTTTCGATATTTAAGAAATCTTTGTGCTCTAAAGGAAGTACTTGTTGTGTATAATCGTGTTTAAATTTAGCTGAGGTTGACTTAAGTTATTTTGTTTACTGATGTTCTGACAGCTGCATTTCATTCTGATCTAGGGTGTTTCTAAGTGTTAACTAACTACATTTTTGTGAAATTCCTCGCTTTTAGGTGCAAAAAAGTAGCTAATGTTATACAACAGCGTTGTGACGCGCTGTTTTTGTTGACAGGGTATCTAAAGTCCATTTTAGTGTGGTCGCAACGACTGATCTGAAATTTTCCAATGTTAACTTCAATGATTTCTGGATATTATGAGCCCAATGGAAATGATATATATGCTTCTGGACCTGATGGATACGGAGACTATTCTTATTGCTTTCAGGATATGTGTGGTGCCCATATGTCTTGCACTTATCATGGTGAGTACTAATACGTTTTTCTTTAAATTCTGTGAGGGGAGGCGTGGGCGTGTTCCCGGTATTTGAAAGGTTCTTGACATTCAAAAAGGCTTTGTTATGACTATGTTCTTTGACAGATATAGCTTTGTTGATTCTTTTTACTAACTTTTAACGAGTGAGAATGTCAACTCTTGTTTTAAAGATCTGATTCTGTTTTGAGTTTTCAAAAATTGATCTTTTTTTCCCTTTCTGATGCGTATTGTTTTATCCTAACTTTTTGTGATGCAGTGTTTTATTATGATGTTCTACAGTACTCCTCAAGGGAAAAAAGTCTTTTTAATTTAAAAGACCAATCTTACCTTAACTTATACTGTTATTCATTATTTTTTGAAGGCATTGAAATTTGTTACTCATTTAAAAATCACTGGATGTGGTTTTTAATTGGCATTATTTCACCTTTCACAAACACTGCCCTAAATTTGATTTAGGTTTCATGATTTAACTCTATTTGATAAATTAGAAACATTTTATGTATGAAGTTTTAAAAAGATGCCGAGTATAATGGAAATAATCTTATAATTTCTAATGTTTCGCATAGGGTTTTCCTTCCAACATCAGTACATTGCTTATTCTGGATAATGGGGACATATTCTTCTGATAAATTTTTTTTAGGAACTTTTGTGAAACTTGTTAATGATGGTTGGCTCAATATATTTTTATTTTGGTAGTTTCTTTGAGTTCTAGTCAATTGCACTACTTCTTTATGTAAATACAAAACAATTTCAATCACATTAAGGTGTTTTATTGTTTAAAGTTATTCTTTTTAAAACCAAATTTGATTCGTATGTTTTTCATTCTTTGTAGAGACACTATTTTCTTAATGGTAAGCCATTTTCATCGGTTATTGCTTAATATACATTAAGCACTTCAGAAATAGCAGAATTGGTAGTGGAATCGAGGCTAGATCTACTACTGCTGTATCATTAAAAAAAAAAAAAAAAAAACTATAGGAATGGAGTGTAATATTTGTTTTTATTGTTCATTGAAACTGGCAGAGCCTTGGCTGTTAAAATGTTGGTGAATCGTGATTGGGCTGATAAGGGACATCAAAGTTGATTACCCACAACAAAGTTTTTATTTAGTTTAATATGATGTACAAGTGTGATGATGAGGTGATGAATAAAACAGTATGAGTCAATGATAAGAACCTGGACGTAGCAAGAGCCATTCTCTTCTCTCATTCTGCGAGAAGAAAATAGTACCGTATATACTCGCGTACAAGTCGAGAAATTTAGTCCAAAAATGAAGTTGAAAGTTAGGGGCAGTGGCGTACATAGCGCCCTCGCGGGGGGGGGGGCAGAGGTATGGGGGCGCATTCTGAAAAAATAGCGCAAAAAACTTTTTTTTTCCCCCGTATTCAATGTCACTTCCAGGTGTTCCGAATGAAATCTGCATGAATAAGTCACATATGATGCATAACGTAATGATTTCACCACCCTCCCTGCCTTCTCCTGCATAACATATGCCCCCTGTCCACCTCTAATTGAGCTCCTATGATCAAGGGCACCTGAACTCAGTTTTTGGGAGGGGGCAAATTCAATTTAACGAATGAAACTAGAATTTTACCGAATAATAAAATAAGAGTATACACAGACTGTTAGGCGGTAAAGTGGCGGCCTGGCTTAAGGGTGGCAACTTACTTGCTTAATATGCACTAATGCCGATCATAATCGATTTTTCTTTATTTTCCTTTTGAATTACGCGGGTCGACTTCGACTTATACGTGAGTATATAGTTAACCTCCCGTGTCAACAGGAGCGAAAGAAATCACCTTTCCTCGAACACTTTCAAGAGTCAACTGCTCCCTCATTAGCTGTGACGCTCTCTCCAGTGGCGTAGCAAGAACAAAATTAAGACTGGGCGAACAAATTTTGCAAGGCCCCGAGCCAATTTCCCCTTCTAAGTAGGGGGGGGAGCATTGTCGAAGTTTTTTTAATTTAAGATTGAACCTCCCTATATTGTTGGAAATGCTTCACTGATCACAAAAATACTAATTTTTTTTCTGTACCATCAAAATTGAGTAAACTCTAGCCTTTTTCTTGTTTTTTACTGTACGGAACTATATTGGGCCATCGGAGAATTCGGTATCTTATTTTTATCCCCATAACTAGTGATATATTTCCTAGTTGGGAAAGGGAGGAAAACAACAAGGCACTACACAGACCATGCATACGAGATTTTAACCTTCTAAAGGGTAACATTTTTGAGTAATGTAATGTACACCCATACAAACGTATGTACAAACGTCACAAAAAAACTTATGCTAGTTAACTCAATGATGATCAAAATGGATATTTCGGCTGTGAGTATCTTCTTTGGTACATATTCACTTGTGTATGGGCAGAGAAACTACCCAACATTAATTGAACAGTGGGAAAAATAAAAATTTATGTGAAATTGTGCTTTTTTTTTTTTTTTTTTTTTAATTTTTTGGGAATGCACATTTTTTTAATAGTTTGTACAAGGAATTTAAAATGCTGTTCAAATTTTGGCTTCATATAAATAAACAATTTAGAACAGAAAATTGAAATAAAAGATAATGAAGAAATTGAAAAGGTTAAGAAGCAAATAATCTACTTATATTAAAAACTGAGTATCTTTCTCACTATCTTTCTTTCTAACTATCTTTCTATCTTTCTATGTCACGCTTCTTTCTCCTGAACGCCAATGAACTGAAAGTCGAACCAGGTACCGATAGATAGGTAATTTTTCAAGCTTCTTTAGTTTCAATTGATATAATTATACGATTTTAATTAGCAAAGATATCAATTAATAAGTAGTCAAATTTAAAGCGATTAAGCCTAATAAATGATTAAATATGAAATCCATTCTTGCAAACCGTCGTTGCTATGAAACAGTGATAACAATGATAATGAGAATTTTGAATGAAGGCTTAACTAAATCAAACACGAAACTCATAAGCGGGCCACTTACGTAGAATTTTTATCGCTAGCTACTGGTAATATTTTGAAACATTTATTTGTTGAAGAGCCATCTACTTATATTAAAAACTGAGTATCTATGTCTGCTTTTTTCCTTTGAGCGAGCTGAACTTACTGAAACTTTCCTCACCATCTTGAAGGCGTGAAGCATCTCAATAATTCGAATGATTTTTTTATATAGGAAAAAAGTAAAGGCGTGAAGCGCCTGTAAGCGAGCCGCCTTGGCGGGGAGTATTTTCTTTAAATTTTTTCTCACTACTTTCAGGGCACGAAGTGCCCGTGCAACGCCGGGCCACGTGCGTGATATGTCTTGAAATCGAATGAACATTAAATTATATCAAATGATATAACTTCAGAATGAGGTAAAAGTTAGAGAGGGGGGAACTTATGCATCAACATGCCGCAGGAAGCTAATCTAGCTGCCCTGGCAGCTAGTATATGAGTAAAAATGGAGAAATTCTGGAATTATGAAGAAAGCTTTTAAAAACATTTTTGAATTACTGACTTGATTCAAAGAAAGGAGCAAAATACAGTGATTTATTTCAAAATAAGTCCGATATCTTAAACTGAATGACTTTATTTAGGCCATGCAAAATATATTTTACTTGTCTCAGTCCTAGGATGATACAATGTTATACAAAGATGACATAACAAGCAATTTTTTTGGAATATCTCAAAAATTGTCCAAACTCTGGGTGTTTTTTCATATTTTGACTTTATTTCTCGTTTTTGCATTGCTTCGAAAACATTTTGAACAACAATAAGGAAATAAAACTGTTAGATTAACTTTCTTTGGTG
>JAXGGA010010504.1:0-22500 GCA_038373865.1 Uloborus plumipes | reverse complement strand
TAGTGCAACTTTTGTCAAAAAAATAAATAAAATGGGAGGTCACTTGACCACCCATTGTCTCTGATCTAGGGGGGTGCAGCTGCACCCCCCTAGCTACGCCCTTGGTCTTAGCCGTAATTTGTTTTAAACATATTTAAATTAACTATTTTTGACTCATTGCAAACACATTTTATTTAGGGGTGCCCATCCTTCCCAAGGATGCATCCTCTCAAAAATCAAGAAGATAATAAATTCCCAAGAGAGAGAGAGCCAAATTGGCTCTTATTTATTGCAAGTAATCAGGGCAAGATTGCCACAATAAATCAATTTCTATGAAATAGGATATACTGTCCGTTACTCAATTGGGTAACACACAATGTTGAAGATCCCCTCACAAACCAGTATTCGTTTAAGTATCGACGACAGTATTTATTAAGTTAATATTTTGGTAGCAAGAGGTATAGACCATTTTTATAATGACCATCAAGAGTGTATAAACTAATTTATTTTGGGAGTAGCCCAAGCCTCTCCTTCTTGGGCTACTCCCAAAAGTATTAAAACCTTTATTCCCACTGAACGGTTGAGATTCACATAGGGTTGAGTTTCAATAACTCGAAGATTCATAGCTGGTACGTACCTTTACTATATCCCAAAGTTTTTTGTTGGGTCTTAAACTGTTGAGAAGGCCGTTGGAACTGCCTAGGGATTATCAATAACTCTGTTTTAGCTGGTGCTTTGGGATTCCAAGTTGACTAGTTAGTGAGGACATTGGATTCCTTCACGTCCTTCTTCTAAATATTCCCTTACCGGCCATTATCATTGCTATAGGTCTCTTGGTGAGAAAAAATAAGGTCCTTTACTTATCATTGAGCCTTTTTTATCCAATAAATTAAAGCATTGACTCAACTTTGCCTATCAAAAGAAAGGGAGCAAAGCGGAAATATATACCGTAAAGTCTCGAAAGTAACCCCCCCTCCCCATCGAATATACCCTCCCCCCCTTATTCGTTTAAATGAAAATTTATCTTAAATCCTGAATATATCTAATCTTAAATCTTGATTATAACCCCCTCTCCAGAAATGTATTTGTTTGGTTTTGAAAAGGAGAGGGGTTACTTTCAGGATTTTACAGTGTATAAATACTAGCTGCCTGGCCCTGCTCTGCACGGTATCTACTTAGAGACGAAAATTATTAGCATGTCTAAAAGTCCAGATTAGATTACCAGCAAGCAGTATACGAAAAATTAATTAATTGTCAAAAACATTTTGAATCCCTCGCTTATTTTTTATATTTTTTATCACCAACTAATATTTTTTTAAAAAGATTATTAAAGTGGATATGGAATATTAAATATTAAAGTGGAGATGGAGTATTCAACCACATTAACCTAATTAGAAAAATAGCGACACATGAGAAGAGTTGCAACATTATCTATATGTGTATATTTATTCAAAATAGTATAATTATTTAAAAAAAAATGATTTCAACTGTGAGGTTTTTTTTTTAATTTCATTCTTTGAATTATTTGTTTTTACTCACTGTACTTTCGTACTACCTATTATACTTATTTTGGCAGAAAATTATTTATTTCTTGTTTATAAATTTACTTCTATTACTCGCCGTTGTCCGGTATTGCATTATGTTTCACTTATTTCATGCTAAAATTAACTAAATGAGCCTTAAATTGATAATTCATTGTTAATCGTAATCTTTGTTGAAAAATATTCATATTTAAATATGTTAAATTTTATTAATTTGTATGCTTAAAACTTAAAGGCTTATCTCTATTACTCTATATTCAAAATTGAAAGAAAATGGCCATTTTTAGATAAAAAATTTGAATTTTGAGCTTTTTGGATTTTTTTAAAATTTCAAAACCTCACCTATGTGAATTCTAGTGAAGGAACAACTGTGCCAAGTTTGATGAAAGTCCAACAAAAACTGGATTTGTATAAGGAACAAACATACATCCAGAGGCGGGTCTAACGGTACGCGGACTAAGCGGCTGCGTGGGACCCTGTCGACCCGTGTGCGCCATGGGGCTCTGAAATTCTCCTAGAATCTAAAATTCGAATGCTCTGGTTTTAGATATAACTGCAACCTGTAGCTAAACGAATGAGCTTTTTTGCAGCCGGGGACTAATATATACCAATAGGCTAATAAGGTCCAACCTAGGGGCTCCGCTCTGGGGGCCACAAATTTGTTTCATAAATATTTTAAAAGACGATGACCTACGCTTGACTGGAATTTATATCAATAGGCCTATGTGGACCGGGTTAGGGGCCCCCAATTTCTTTTACCGTTGTACCCAATGTTTGTTACCGTTATCGTATTAAATTACGATATTATGCTATAGGGCCCCAAAGTTCGACTGGATTCTAAAGCTCCAATACGATGGCTATAACTTTTACCAACCAACTAAACTACCATTTGTTTGTTTTTTTTTTCTTTTACAGCCGTTACCAGATGAAAAATATAGTCCAATATGATCCGGTTTAGGGGCCCTGAAATTTGTTTCACCTCTAATTTTAATTCGATGTCATAATTTTATTACAGCAAGTGTCTGTTTTTTCAATAGGCCCATGACGCCTGATTAGGGGCCCCTAAAAAAATCTTTCACCATTTTTTAAAAGTTACGATGCCAATATAGGGCTCCGAATTTTTTCTTTTTTTCATCTATTGTACTTTGTTGCTTTTTCATAAAAGTTTGCATTTTTGGTTTATTCTGAAAATAAAATAAAGCGTGAAAAAACTTTAAGTAAAATCCGCAAGAACTTTTTTTTTGCTCTTTCCCCACTTCCCACGGCAGTATAACACGGAAAAAGCGCATTTAAGATACACATCACTAGAAAAAAGAAAAGAATCACTTAAACATTTAAAGAACATGTGTAGCAATGACATTGATGCTTGCACTTTAGAAGATGAATTTGATCATTTTGTTATGTTTCTGAAAGAAAATGGGGACTCATTCAAAAGAAGATCTGAAAAGTCAGACAATTTAAATCTATCAACATTTATCAAGCTGCTAGAGGGATGTCTTGCACATTTCCGAACATGGAGACACTTTTGAAAATATTTTTGACAGTACCTGTGTCAAATGCATCAGGTGAAGATCGTTTTCTGTTTTAAAAAGAGTAAAAAATTATTTATGTAGTAAAATGGGAGAAGAGAGGCTTAACAACTTAGCCATACTGCATATTGAACAGGAACTGTTGAATTGGGTCGACACGGAAAACATAATTAATGATTTTGCTGCAATTAAATCGAGACGAAAATTTATATGAGGTATGTAAGTAAAAAATATTGGTAAACTGTATTGTTTTTTTTCTCGGGGGGGGGGGGGGATTTCCCCCTCCTTTTTAGAGTGGGGTGGAGAGGGGCCCACAAAACTTTTACCGCTTTGGGTCCCCACTTCACTTGATCCGCCTCTGCATACATCCATTTTTATATGTACAGATCCATCGTAGTTTCTTATTCAAGGCATACTTGTTTACCAAAAACTTGTTTGTACAACTTGTTTGTACAAAAACATGTTTTTGTTGCCGGTTGATTGGCAAAATTTGACATTTCTTATAAATGAAACTCATGTTTTCGCATTCCAATTTATAAGTTCAGAAATTTAATTGTTCCTCATAGTATCATATGTATATTATACTTGTCTGAAGGATACAGCGCCATGTCTGTGAATTCCTCCGAATTTAGACTCATCAAAAAAGTTGTCATCCAAAGCCCTTTAGCTATAATATTGTTATGTTTTAACCGTTATGGGAAAGTAGATAGTTCTTCAGTGATATTTTCTCGTGTTCCGAGTTCTTTTTTATTCATTTACAAGCACTTTGCTGAATGAAATAATGTTGTGTACGTATTCTAACTCAACCAATAAGGTTCCTCTAATGCAAAGTATCCACAAATAAATAAACACTTTCAAAGGACACCTTCTACTGCCAGAGCCATACTATACCATGACTGCTTGATGGAATGCCATTATTACCATGAACCGAAAGGTAAGGAAAATACGATAATACATAAGTATACGACAGTTGTTTGTTTTTAACAATAATTATTATTTTTCAAGTAAAAAATTAAACTGATTTTGTACCCCTCCTGTAGATTTTTTCTGGATCCGCCACTGTGTATATTAGCTGTGAGGGTCATCTTTTAATATTCTTTTCAGTTTTACACACTGTATGAAGTATTTGCTGTGTTCTTACTCTGTACGCTTGCATACTACATGTTATAGTATGGATTGCAGAAAATGACATTTATTTACTGTTAATAAAATTATTCATCATAGTTTCTTGGTGAAGGTATATTAAAATTTAAAGTGGCCGATTAATCGCTGCCTCCCTACTTTAAATTATTTCTAGTTTAACTCCCCCCCTCCAGCTTTATTTAAAAGGAAGGTAAATCCGAAAAATGCAGCATCAAATTTTGGAAAATAATTTATGTATGAAAAGTTAAGGGATTTTAACGCAAAGAACAGCTTAATCATTTTTGCAGTATCTACACTCAATTGCTCTCACCTTTTTAGATTTTGAGTGTTTTAATGTTGGGTTATTTTTACATTTCTGTTCTTAGAAATACCACGTATTAAATGGATTGATTGAAATTGACTCTAAAAGTACTCACATTCCTTTTTTTCTTTTTCCAAACTTTTTTTTCTTCTGCTATGAAAGAGTTGACGTAACGATGGATAGCTTCAACGCCTCTAGATCTCTTTTCTTCTCAGAATACTGGACACATTTTTCAGGTGTTTACCCTGCTGCTGCACTTTATATTTATTACAGTCGACGCTGGATATAAGGACCATCTCCATCCTACAGAAAACAGTCTTTATAACGAGAGGTCGCTATAAGACGTAGAACATAGAGTATGGTCCTTATATTAGGATGGTCTTTATAAGGTGTGGTCGTTATAACGAGCGTCGACTGTATAATGTTTTTGTCACATTTCTTTTAATTTTATTGGTATTCATTTGCAAGAGCCCTAAGTAACTTTTTTTGCTAGTAAGAGAGGGGGATTGAGTTTAAGTTTTGTAACAGTTGTAGGGCCCACGTTTGGGATTTCAAGTTGTTAGCTAATAATAAATAAAACAAATTTCTAAATTCTTTAAATTACGAAAGTATTTGTCAAGGATTGAATTCAACAAACTTAAATTAATATTTTGCTCCTTGTTTTTTGAAAATATTTTTGTCTCCAGAGGTAATTTCATTTACAGATTTTTCCATTCGCAAATATTTTAGCCTAATCCAAGTTTTTTTTTTGCCAGATTTATAATTTTATACAATTTGGCAAGGTGGCGAATGCTTATCGCGTGTCCAGGTCGGCATTAAATAGTTGTCCTTTCTCATATTCTTAACATGTGTCGGGTGATTGTGTTCCGGTATTTTACCGGATTTCCGGTATTTTCATGATCGATTCTGGTATTTTCATGTTCAAAAATACCGGAAATAAAATATTTTTAATTGTGCTTTTATCTTCCAATATTTTTTTACTTCGAATTTTCGGTGATTGTACTAATAATTATTAATAATATTTATCGAATAGAAATGTAAAGATGCCATTCTATTTTTTTTAACTTTAATAAATTATTTTAACTTATATATAACATCTTTAAATAGTATTTCCCTGCAGTATTAATAAATATGAAATCTTTGACTCAGGTCATATTGTATTTGTAAGGAGATTTATAGGTACTGGGGTCATCTAGATAAATTCTTTTTCATATTTTCAGTAACAAATGCTACTTTCATTGTTTTTTATAAATATTTTCATACAGCAAACAGTAAACTTTTAGTGTTGCCCCCCCCCCTTTTTTTTCGAGATAATTTGCAACACCAACTCAAAAGTAACCTTTTTACTCATTTACAATTTAATTAAATGCATGCACAATGTTTTGTCTAAAAACTTTCTGAAACTATTCGAATATATGAAGTGTGTCTTGATTCTTTATGAAAGGCAATTATTATGTATGTTTTATTATAAAATTACTTGTGCTTAAGTAATAGGGGCCTTAGTTAAAAAAAAAAAAGCTTGGGGGAGGGGGGCACTCACACATTTTCTCTTTAAAACTTTCAGATATTTTTTCACGAACTCACAATCACCCCTGAATGCAATAATTAATTGAAAAATAACTACAAGTAAGAAAAATTTTTTTGTAATGAATACTTTTTTTTCATTTTATTATGGTTGTTCCATGTTCTATTGTGTTTAAAATTATGCTAGGACTCAGTCACCTTTCTCACCTTTAGTCACCTTTTGAAAATTTGGTCACTTTTTGTCACCTTTTGGAATTTTTGTCACCTTTTTAAACCTTTCTTGAAATGTGTTTTAGGAAAATCTATTTTTGATAAATTAAATTTTTGAAGTGAATCTTCTTTTCCTCACCTGAAAATAAATAGAATTTTGAAAAGAAAAAAAAAATCAGTCCTTCAACCATTAAAAAAATGTTTCAACTGTGGCTCATTTATAAAGCAAAGCCTTTAGAAGCACCTGTTTAAAAGTTTCAAAAAACAGGTGCACACATTTTCCAAGGATACTTGGCAGTTCTTTTTTTTTTTTTTTTTTGTGAAACAAAATTCGGTTGGTGATTTGCATAGAGATGTGATTTTCACTCATTCTCTATTGTCAATACTTTTTAGTGAACATCTTTGTATTTACAAAGAAACAAGAAAAAGAATGCGGATGATTTTGCAATGAGATATTGAAAATATGAAAAAAAAATAAAATATGTTCATAAAAAACATCGTCATTATCTTCACTTCAGAATTTCAGGTATAAATTTAATTGATATTTAAGAAAATTCTTTGAACATAACTAGGGGTGATTGTGCTCTAGTATTTAATCGGATTTCCGGTATTTTCATGATCGATTCTAGTATTTTCATGTTCGAAAATACCCGAAATAAAATATTTTTAACTGTGTTTTTATCTTCCCACCTCAGGGATTTTTTTGCTTTTTCGAATTTCCGATGATTATACCGATAAGTTTTAATAATATTCAACGAATATAAGTTATAGATGCCATTCTAATTGTTTTTTTGCTTTAATAAATTATTTTAATTTTTTTTGATTTTGATGCCTTCATTTAAAAAAAAAATATGAGAATCGAATTTTTCTCATTTTTGATGCTTATTATCCTTAGTTAGGAGACTAATAAATGAAATATATTTATACTAAAAAATTCCAAATTTAAAATATTCAATCGAAATTCTTTCTCCTTTTTTGAAAATCAAAATGTCAAAGTTAAAATTTAAAGATCTGATTAAGTTTTATTTTGCTTCAATTTTGTGGATAGTAAAAATAGTATGTTTATCGTAGAGCTTCTGATTGTAATCTGAAGTAAATTTATTTGAATTATTTTCTATGCCATTTTCATACTTTTAACGTCTTAATTTTGAAAATTACGATTTCCTTGCGTCCGCTGTGAGAATCATATTTCGCATTTTCAATGCTTGCTATTCCTTGTTGAAAGGCAAACAAATAACATTTCTTTTTTTATTTTGTTTAAATCATTAAAATAAAAGTTTTAAACAAATTCCATGCTCTTTTATAGTGTCAGATGCTAAAAACTTAAATGCTGAATCTGTGGCTGAATTTTATTTTTGTTTCAATTATTTAAGTTTTTTAACACATACATAATATCTTTAAATAGTATTTCACTTCAGTATTAATAAATATGAAATCCTTGACTCAGGTCATATTGTAGTGATTAGGAGATTTATGGGTACTGCATCTAGATCAATTCTTTTTCATATTTTCAGTGACAAATGCAACTTTCATCTATATACATAAAAGACTACTTTTTTAACCGTATGTCCGGGGTAATCTTCTAAACTACTGGACCGATTTTAACCATTTTTTCACCGTAGATAGCTGCAGTAACAGGGAGCAGGATAAGCTATAATTTATTTCTAAAAAGCTTAGTTTAAAAAAGTTATTATGGAAAATAGTAAATTTCATGTAGTTTCCCCATTAAATGATTAAATTTTCAGTCCATTGTTGCAAAAATTTATTGCCTGGCAACAACAATATTAATAGTGATCATAATGAAAATGTGAACCAAGGCTTCATTGGAGTAAGTATGAAATTTTTTGCTTTCTAAGGATTTTTAGATTCAGCTGTGCCAATAATCGCTAACGGGGTAAATAAAAAGATAATTGATTTTGGCAACAGTTAGAGAACAGAAAATGTTTATAGTCAAAAAATTTCTAAGTTAGGTACGTAAGATGTTTTCACCAATGTAGTCACAAGAATATAAACTAATGTTGGGACTTGTTTTACGTGTAATGTTTGGAAATACTTGACTCCAGTGCGATTGATTTTACAGGGTGCGACAGAGAAACTTGCTGATTTTAATTGGATGCTAATTAGCAAGGAGTGGTCAGAAAGGAGTGGGAAGAGTCTCATTTTAAAGAGAGGGTCCTGAAGTTTTGTTATCTCATAGTTTAGTTGTCGCCATGCGTTGGACAAAGGAGCAACGAGCGTTCGCCGCCGAATCTTACTTTTCAAATCATCTTTCGGTGGTCGCCACTCAACGTGCCATCCGAACTCGGTTCAAAATTCAGCCCGTTGTTCCCATTCCTGGCTGGGAATCGACTGTTTTGTGGGTGAAAACATTCAGGGAAAGTGAGAGTGTGGCAAACAGAGGCCCAGGAGGTCAACGGATTTCCAGAACCCTAGAAAACGTCGAAAAAGTGAGGGAGTCGTTTTTGCGCTCTCCCAGGCGTTCGGCGCGTAAACACGCTGCTGCTTTGGGGATTTTTGATTGGACATTGAGACGTATTCTTCACAACGAATTCCAGTTTCATCCCTACAAACTTGCTGTGGTTCACCAGTTGAGTGATAACGTCTCCTTGAAAGGTGACGTACCGTGGCCGGCCCGCTCTTCCGATTTGACACTCTGTGACTATTTTTTATAGGGGTATCTCAAATCGATCGTTCACAACGACAAGCCCCAGACCTTGCAACGCCTAAAGAACAACATCGGGCTTGCTATCACCAACATCCCATCAGTCGATATGCTCGAAAGAGTGCAACAAATCTAGGGTACATGAGTGCATCATTAACAGGGGCCGTCATTCTTCCCGATGTAGTTTTTAAATCTAACCAATATAAAAATTCAGAATGGGTACCATATCTTATAAAAAGTAGTAAACTGATACATGATGTACTTTTCCCTTAGTTGACTTTTCAAGTCTGCAAGTTTCTCCGCCGCACCCTGTACCAAGCTTATAACATTTCCGATTTACCTAAGCATTATTTGTAGCTCGCATTTGTATTTAAGGTGTGTAATACAGTTTTTTAGCTTGTCCAGTCAGAAAAAAATGCCATTGTTTACAGAAGTAGCCATTGTGTGTATAGATATGCACTTTAATGTTGAAAAATTCATGAACGAGTGTCACTAAAACGCCATACCCGGCCGAAACCCGGGCAGGGCCGGGTACCCAGTTAGTTACTTTATAAATATTTTCGCACAACAAACAGTAATTCTGTTAGACTTTTGCTTTCTCCTCAAAATATTTTTCTGGGGATAATTTGTTCAACAACAGTTCAAGAGTAACTTTATTGTTCATTTACAGTTTAATTAAATGCATGCACAATATTTTGACTAAAAACTATTTGAAACTATTCGAATGTAGGAATTGTGTTGGTTTATGAAAGGAAATTAATTATTATATATGTATGGTTATAAAATTAGGTGTGCTTAATTAATAGGGGCTTTGGTTTAAAAAAAAACATTCCCCATCCCCCACACACATACACATTTTCTCTTTAAAATTTTCAGGTATTCTTTTATGAACTCACAATCACCCTTGCATAACATAGAATTTACACTGAAAGTTTTTTGAAAATATGTCCTAAAATGGTTTATTTTGTCCAGCTCTATCATATTCATGTTCAGAATCTAAGTCTTTTAAAATAGTATGTAGGCTACTTTTGGTAAAAGTCAGAACAAAGGATAATTGTTTTCTGCTTTTTCATTTATTACTTTTGGTCACCTTTTAGTTACTTTTTTGTGACCTTTTAGTCACCTTTGTTTTAAAATTTGTCACCTATCTCACCTTTTTCAAATACCATCAGCAGTCCTCGCCCTGTCAATTTGATGTGTGTCTAAGTTCGGCAATGCTAGTGTTAGAAATGTTTAGAGTTTTAAAGCTTTCAATGAAGTCAGTATGTTTAAAACGTGTTCGCGTTTTTATTTTCCAGCATTCTCTTAAAATGCATTTTCTCTACTTTCTCAATTGTTTTCCAAAGAAAATCTTCCGAAGTGAAGTGAGCGGGTATGTAACTCGATGCTCCAGTTTTTGTCATCTTCGGGCCGGGTTCTCTTCTCAGTCCCTGAAAAACATTTTGTCTCGAATTATTTTTCTTGGGTTTGCATTTCAATGGTTATCGAGAGGAAACGGATACTTATAGTGTAGTTGACGTTGGGAAAAAGGAATATGTAGAGTTTGGGTTTTTTCGATGTTTTTACTTCATAGTGTAGTTTGTTGGCTCAGTATTAGAAAAGGAACGTTTTTTTTACGTTTCGTTCTTTTCCGTTGTTGAGTGATAGGATAAAAGCACAATTGAGGAAATAAGAAGCATAATAAAGTAAGTGGACGTTTTTAAAGTTCTGAACGCGTTTAAAATTTACATCTTAGGTAGGCTTCCATTAAATCTTTTCTCTAAATCATGTTATATAGCGACATCTGGCTGCTCCATTAGTACCATCCTTGCCCGAAACAAAGGAGAGTTTCTCCTACTATTTGCTTTGTTTTTAGTAAGACTAACCATTCTTTGGTTTCAATCTGCCATTAATTTTTGTGCAAGATTTTCAGTTTAACATAGATTTTTTTTTTTACCTGCCCACGAAAAAGTGCTGCGTTGAATTATTTTTTTAATCAAATATGTTTGTTTTGTTTTTAAAATTTATTTGTTATTTGTTTTTTAATAGTTTGTAGGCAAAAAGAATTTCTCCTTGGATTCGGTAACTTGTTACAGTTTGTTCAGGACCTACTCACCCTTTGTCACCAACAGTAAATTTAAAACCGCGAGAAAGCAGACCTCGCCTCCAGTCCTGTTGTGATTCCGAAACTGGTTCCTGGCGGCGTAATTAAATTTTTCATTCTATTTCCTCGTCAGGGATTCGGAGCGAACCCTGCAAAATCGGTGCCATGCATGCAAATGGCTTCCTTTTTGGATAGAAGTTGTTGACCTTGACATTCCAGTCTGCATTCGCTTTAAACTTCGTTTTTAGATGCCGAACAAGAAGTGCATTCAGATTTGCCTCTCGGATTTTCCCGACAATTCGTTGATTTCGGCTTTCGAGTGACAGTGGGTCTTGAGAACTTGAGATTCGCATTCTTCGCTGTCATGTTCAAGGTCTTGACCACGTGCTCGTGGTTTGTGATATTTCACAAATGTGATGTGTTTCTCTGAATTCAGAATTATTCGCTCTTCCGACTCAGTTTTTTTCTCCAAGTAACAGTAGAGGGTTGAAAATCCGAACTCATTGGGACAATATGAGGTAATTTGGATTTTCGAAAATAACTGAGAAAATATCGCTTTGGAAAATAGTGTGCACTTTATTCAAAGAAGACAATATGTATATGCATAACAAATAGAAGATAATGCAATGCATGTACGTTTTTAAACAATTCTAACTCTCATTATTTGCTGAACATTCAGGAAAAATGAAAAATTTCAGCAAAACACACTTTGACAAATTCCTTACTGAGAGACTGATATCTTCTGTCGTTTATCTCTTTCTTTTCTTTCTTTTTTTTGACACCAAAAATTGAACTTTATTTTATGCTTGTTCCGATTTCCCATGTGGTGAAATCCACACATGCATGGTCAATATTATACCAATACTCAGCCAATACAATACTTCGCCTCTATTGCATATGTACTTAGTTTCATACCTACTTGTTGTTTTTTACACCATGGATAATTGAATAGGAACAACAAACTTCTCATGATTAATTGCTCTAAAAAAGTAACACCCAAAGTATAAATGAAATAAAAGTTAAATAAATGATATCGAATGAAAAAACAGGCTGTTCTGAATGTTTTGGTTGGATTAAAAAGTGCTTTTTAAGTTAAATTTGTTTTACATAGGTGAAAATACCAAGTACCAATTTTACATTTTTCCTGTGTACATTTTTATCATGTATTCTGTTGAACATTTTATGACATAAAAACACGGTAATAAGCTCTAAAGTACCCTGGTGGCCATCCCCTACAAAACTATGCATCGTGCTCAAATACTGTAGAGAACAAGACTTCCCAAAAGCAATTAAATTCCTCAAGAATTTTAATTGCACAGGCTGCACCATTACCCCCCCCCCCTTCCCTCCCCAACCTTGAACATCTTCCGTAAGTACATTTAAACAACTCATAATCGGTCTGTAAAAGCCTAAAAGCTTGCTGTAAATTCATCAAAAAATTACATTTTTTTAGTTCTATCTTCAGGGTACCCAGAATTAAAATTTTTGGGACGAGGAAAATTCTCAATTTACCCAGTCGAACTCGTTAACTTTTTGGCGAATGAGAAAATACGAGCATGCACACATACCCACATCTAATGAGAAGAGAAGAGATAGTCATCAAAAAATAAAAAGAAGGAGGGGTGAGGACTACAATAATGCAATAATGTCTCAGAATTTGCCGAATCGGCCAAACAAATTTTTGAATAAAGCTGAATAAAGTCATTTAGGGAGGTTGCAGTGATTCCCCATTGGGCTGCTCCTATCTATCGAAGTCTTCTGAATTTATAAACACATCAAAAAACCAGCCGTGTATTGGCAGGTAAATATAAACTTGCAATCAGGTAATGGATAGCGTTGTCCGCCTTCGACACAGCTTTATTAATATTTGAATGGAAGATGACATCGTGCCGCTGCGTTCATGGTCCGCTGAGTTCTCCTACCAGGAAAGTGGCCCCAGCCAGGGGAAAACGAAATAAACAAAAAACCGCGGGCCGTAATTACTCTGTATTACAAACTAGGCTGTGAAGGGTGTCTCGTGTGTGTACCGGTGTCGATGACCGGGCCGCGTTCTTTCTCTTTGTTTTCATCCTCTTTGGCTGCACGTGGGGTACCACCTGAGAAGCCCGCCGGCAGCGTAGGCGATCGCTGCTAATGCTGTCATCTTCGTGGCTGAAGAATTGGAAGTGAAGTGGTTTTTCATCACTTTGGATGTTGGTCCGGGTTGAAAAGCTAGAGTTTTGCTTTTTTCATACAGTTTGGGTGTGTGATATAGAATTCAAGCCTTGGATAATGTTTTAGCAATCCGAAGAATTTATACTTGGGGTACCTAAGAAGCCCGCCGGCAACGTAAGCGATCGCTACTAATGCTGTCATCTTCGTGGTTGAATAATTTGAAATGAAGTGGTTTTTCATCACTTTGGATATTTGGTCCGGTTTGTAAATCTAGAGTTTTGCTTTTTCATACAGTTTGGGTGTGTGATACAGAAATGAAATATAGGATTAAGTTTTAGCTGGCATAAGAATTTACACGTGGGATACCTGAAAAGCTCGCCGGCAGCGTAGGCGAACGCTACTAACAGAGTGGTCGCCGCTTATGTGAATCACATTTGTTTTAAACAGTTTTGATTCAATAAACCGCTCATTGCACCGTAGCTTAAAATGCAATAATTTTGATCATTGAAATAATCTCATAGATTTTAATTTTTTTTTCGAATTAATTCTTGACGCAATATAATTACAGCCTCTTTCTTACGATTGTTAAAATGACTTAATTTTCTCTTATGTATTGGTATCACCATACCAAAAACTTGAATCTGTAAAAGATGGTTTAAAAAATTCGTAATGTAAGTTTTCAAATGCTTAAAAATAAATTGGAATATGATTTAAAGGTTTCTTATTATCAGTCTATGAATATTCTTTTGGGAATCACATTAAGCTTCTCCTGGCCAAAGACGAATTAAACACACTAATATGTGATTTGGAAAACTTACGTACAAATGCACACTCGAGAATGTGTAGAAAGAACATAGGCAATAGCTAACTTTTCATTTTATTGGTGGAGAGTTTTTTTTTGACTCATACATAGAACGCAATTGTATTTTGTGAATGAAGCAATTGTAAATGTCTCAAAAATTTCGTTATCTTGGGAAAATATTCAATTCTTACAACTACTCGACATTGGCTTAGTACCTGATAAAAATTTAGCCGAGTACCGAGTTCTCGGTATATCACTATTTCTTACTTCAATAAATCTAATTAGTTTTTTTCCCCTTCTAGGCGGTAAACTATTTCTTGACACTTTAGAGCAGTGGTTCTCAACCTTTTTGTGGCTAACGCCCCCTTTACGAGTGAAATTTTTTCCAACGCCCCCCTTTATATCAAAGGTGAGGGGGCATGCGAAAAGAGTTTTAAAGTTTAAAATAATTTCCTTCCGGAATTTTGTACAATGTTTAAACAAGACATATTCTTCCTCATTAGTCATTATTGGAATTAAAATGAAGAATAAAAATAAAAAACAAACCTAGAATTGTAAATATTTTATTTTTTAAAGAATAATAACAAAATAAAATGAAACAAAGTAGAAATAAACAAGCAAAAAAAAAAAACTTTTACTCAAAAAATGAAGGAAACAATCAGATGCAATAAAAATAAACTACTGTCTAAAATTTTTTCGTGCGATCTCCGCCGTATCTGCGCACGCGCCAAGTCTCTTCGGTCTTTCTCGAAATAGGGGGGAAAAGCAACGAGGAAGTAGTAAGCGAACAAAAGCTGAAGGCATCGGGAAGTGCGCATCCTAAACCTATCTCCCCTTTTTCAGATGGAAGTGTCTGTGGCTGCCAGGCGCACAAAACGCAAACAGACAGTAGCAAAGCATTTTTTTTCTCATTCAAAATACGAAAGGAACATTCTGAAATATATGTTAGTGAGCTATATTTGTTCTTGGTGGTTTAAAGCCCGTTTCCTCATGGTCGGTTTACTATTTTTTGTACGGTGAAGGCGCAAGTCTCCTCTTGGGACGATTTGAAGTCGATTTCTCTGTTTCGTAACTAAATCGGTGACAACACTGAATCCTCATTCGACGAGGTAGGAAGAGGGAAAGACAATTAAAAAAATTAATTTTGGCGATAGCTCATAATCAAGGATAAGGGCTACTAATGTCTCCTTGCAGTCAAAATACTGTAAGATTTTTAACATTCTGGAAACCAGCTTTTCAAGTTTCAGTGGTTGAAAGTTCCACCAATTCTTATTGATACTGAACATCAGCTGTCTCAATATTTTCAAAAGGGTTCATGAGCCATTGAGGAACGTTGAGAGAGAAAAATATCCTCAAAACACTCAGAAGTATTTGTGCAAATATGTTGACAAAAACGTGAGTATCATCGAAGGAGATTTCAGTAAAAATAAACCAAAATGAAGTGAGCAAAAACCAAAGTTAAAATACTGAAGTCAAACAAAGCAGTCAAAGTGAGCTGGCACTCTAAGTATTGCAAATACGATTGTCAGGTAAAAATTTAGGAAAATAACCAAACCGAGGAAAATAGCCAAATTGCACGAATGCCCCGGACCATTGAGATATTTTGGATATCTTTAGGGTAGGACTTACTTTCTCATAGGTACTGAGCTAACTTATGAGAACATGGTAAAAGAAAATTAAGAAAGTTAAAGAACAAAAAACAAAATCGATGACGTTTAATGTTCTGCCTAAAACACTATTTTTGGGAGACACTCGAATGCAATTGTGAATCTTTTTTCCAGTATTTTGAAATCCCTTAAATTTCGGCAATAATAATTGAAATTTGATATCCTAAACTGGCATTGTTCAGTCTGAAAACCAGTTTTGTTTAGCAACAATCAAAATAGGCGACTGAAACTTGAGCGCTTAATATGACCATTTTTACTTGCAGATGCAGGATGGTATTTTTACATGCATGATAATTACTAAAAAAAGGCATTAAAATTTTTTTTACAGCTATTAGAAATTACATTGTTGTGGTAAAAAGAATCTATTAACAGTTCGGCTAAAAAATAACCAAATGATGGTGTGGCTAATGCTTTTGAATTTTACTTAGCAATGTGTGATCAAAATTAGATAAATTGGCTAATATTAGGTAAAACCATGCAACCCTGATTGCAACTGCGATTTATTGCAACAGTTATTCATTAGGGAAAGCCGGACCGTGGAGAGATGGCGGGTGACCTTGAAGTGGAAACGAACCGCTTTACTTTGTAATAGGTAGCAGCAGAGAGATCACGCCGGAAGTAAAAATTTTAATGTACGAGTGAACAAAAAATAATTTTTGACTCTGAATCTTCCTATTTCAAAATGAAAGAGGTCCGTTTCCACTTCAAGGTCATCCGCCATCTCTCCGTAGACAAGCTACAACATTCTCTCAAAATTGTCGGACGAAAACGATCACTAAAAAGTCAAATCGCTACAAAAGAGGGAGAGAGAAAGAGAGAGAGAGAGAAAAGGAAAAAAAGATAAGTAAAATAGCTAAACTATTTTAATAAAAAAACAGTTACTCCCGAAAAACATTAGGAAATAAGTTTAAAAATTTCACAGCGCATAGTTTATTTTATCTTCGACACAATTAATTCAAGCTGGATTCTTGATTTAATGCAAAATTCAATTTCGATTTTTAAAATTAAAAAAAATTCTAACACATTTATTGTCCTCTGATCTCCAAATTTTCCCACCGCCCCCCTATCGCCCAAAATATATCCACCGCCCCCCTACTGCCCAAAACATGTTCACCGCCCCTCAGCACCTTCCCACCGCCCACAGGGGGGCGGTACCGCCCCCGTTGAGAACCACTGCTTTAGAGGAGTGAAGTATGAAAATAGTGAGAACCATATTAGTATAAGGAAGCCTATAGCATGAATCAGGGCCGTAAGAATGAACGCCGTCCAACTTTCCAAGAATGAAAGTTAAGATGGCTGGAAAATAAAAGAAACTGTGTAAAGGTTTGCTATAGGCACCTTTTCGTTTTCGCATAAAATTCTCAACATCGAACGAAATGTTTATCAGTTCATCGCCCTCGTTGTTATCTGTTTTTTATGTATCACTTCGTTACAAAACTGAATTTTTGCCCTCTGGCTAACATTATGGCTTTCCTTTTCTCATTGCTGATTTTCAAATCTCTTCTTCTAAACCAAATCTTCCCCACTGAAAGTGATTGTTTGAAACAAGAACATTTTGGACCTTGCTTTATTTAACCATATTGTAATCCACCACTACGAAAACCTGTAACTTGTAAAACTTGAATGAGTATAGTCCGGTAAATCTAGTCGAAAAACTTGACAAGCCGTCCCCGTTGTCTAAACTTAGATTTTCACAAGTAGTATACTCTGAAAATCACTCTTCCTACTTTTTACAAGCAATTGTAATTTATTTTGTCCGAAACGAACAAAATTCATCCACTTTTTTGTTGTGGTGAGTGATCTGTTTTATGAGGGGGGGGGGGAATACAAGAAATTGCTTAGTACTTAAAAGCTTTGGAGGGGGTAGTTGGAGTATAAGTTTGTGATAAAACGCTTATGCGATTTTGTATTTTAGTTTTCTTTCAGAGAAATAAAAAAAAAAAAAAACCATTGAATTAATAAATGAAAATGTTAGAGAAAACAATTCCGAATTTTAAATATTGCTAGAGTCAAAGCTGCAACACGTTTCACGTGCTGCATTTTTACTTTTACTTGACACTCCCAACATATTTCCTCCCATGTCTTCTCAGTTTATCTCTCCTTTACGTCGACTGTGGAATTTTAATGGATGCGCTTGAACCAGTTTAATCGGAACATCCAGTTTCTCAGACAGATCGAATTAAAAATAAAAAAGAAAAAAAAGGTCAGACAGGCTTGTTGTTAATCTGGAAACTTGGGTGTAAATTAAAACCGTCTGCTCAACTTTCAGTGTTGCTAGGGCGATAAATAAGTTTCTGTATTTTTCTTTTCTTGACCTAATGGAATTCATCTCTTTTTTCGAAATTTTTTCACGAGGTTTTCGTAAGTGGATATCTAAGAGCCATGGTGCAGGCGGTGGGAACAATAGAGGCTTGAAGTAATTAATGACCAGAAAACTCATTTTAGGGGAGAGGGGGGGGGCACATGTGCACAAGAATGACATTTTTATATATTTTTCATTATTAATTTGAGATATAAAAGAAACAAGTGCTTTTTATGATAAATCAAACATTTGCTAATATTCTCATGCAGTTACCTCTCATCATCAACAGTGAATTCCACTCCCAAAGTTAAGTCTAAAATATGTTTAATTTTGTGTACATCTGCCCCAGTGGGGGGGGGGGGCAGTTGTAAACCCACCTGGGGCATAAGTAAACACGGATACATAAATGGTATAAAATCAGAATGGGGGAGGGGGTTGATAGGTGTCAGTCAACCTCTAGAAGGGGTGATGAGCCTAAAAACGATAGGGAACCACTGTTTTAGATGCCCTGGGTGCCTCGCAGTTCGCTACCTCTGATCATCGCTGTGCCTACCATAGTGGAATAACTTGGAGATGACATGAACTTCAAGAAACAAAAGACTGTTACATTGAAATTGTTTTCGTTTAGACAAGATGTTTTGAACTTGGAGCTGATAGAAAACTAGGTCCGAATTTGCAACTCGCTTGTGCTGCTTTTTGTGCTTGTGTTCTAGATTAGCCTGCTAAGTAAAGATACTTCTATGTTTCCTTCTTCCCCGACGATCTTATTTGGAACTCTTGTAGTATTATGCTGAAATCGTCTGTCGACACACTCAAAACTCGAGAGTGAATTCTAGTTTCATAGAAATAAATTTGAGCTTTCTTAGAAAAGGGACAATATTTTTTCGTTAAAAACAAATATTTTGGATTCTTTTTTCCCACAATCGTTCGGACGCATACTTAAAGGTTCCACTTTAGTGTTCTTTGATCATCAAACGCATATTCAAAGAAGAAACCTTTTTATAAAGGTTCTTTGGCTCTTAGTTGTTTGAATTCTGTGAGAAATGTGCTAAATTTTATCGAAGTTTTATAGTATCAAATTGCGGTGTTAGAACAATCTACAAGACGTTTAGTATACATCCATGCATGAAACTACTGCTGTGGAAAATGCGTTAACGTGACTATTTTGTAAGCGTGCTCGAAAATATTATAGCTTTGAAGTTTACCCAGATGATTTCCAACGCGACGAAATTGGTCATTAAAGTCATCCACGCCTTGCTTAGCAGTTCAGCTGCTAAGTAAGAACTGAAAATACATTGCTCACTTCCTGACGTCAATACGTTAAAATTTCGAGGTTTATAGCTATGTTAATGCTGTGTGACAGAGTCCGAATAAAATAAGTCCGAATAGCATGTTCTATAAATATTTTTAGGATGGAATTTCCGAATTAATCAAATCATAGAATTGCCTTGAAGATACGTAAGCAGCATGATGATATTTTAGATTCACATACAAATATAAAAGTAGTTTTTCGCCTATATGGTTAAGGACCACCCTAATATTCACCTGATACTGAACTTTGTCGTCTTTTCACCTTCGCATTTATCTTAATGATCTAGAATACTGATGTTCTTTATCATCGAAACTGTCTCTCAACCAGGTTGTTCCTATAACTGCCACATACATTCATAGAAAAGTCTCCCGTCCGCCCATGCCCTTTCGCAGTGTTTTTGTAATGGGCATACGGCAAAAGCTGGTTTTGTTATACAAATTTTATATGATTTTGGAATTAGCAGCATTTAATTGGAAGTAAGTGATGATGAATGGGGTTTATCCAGATGCTGTTATGTCAAGGACGTAACTTAGTGCAAAAAACTCTTTATCTGTGTGACCCGTTGTTTTGTCTATTGTTGTGAAACGAAAACCACGATTTGTGACAACGTTGCAAATTTGGAAACAAATATTCAGAAATTGGTTTCTAGAAAACTGATTTTTTCCTAATTTTCTTTCCTTTTCCAGGATTTCCTCGGTATTTTTTTTTTTTCAGATTTTTCTGTTGTAACAAATCTAGAGTTCTTCGAAAGTACAAAGAAAACGTTTGATTTGTTGGGAGTTTGTCTAGGCATTAGATGTAAGTTGAAAAAATAAAATTCGATTACAGACGGTGGTTGGATCGAGATCCTTGTATTCTTGGCTCTTCAAAGTTCAGCTACCTGCGTCTTGACCGCGTTTCGGTAGCATATGATCGCCTGCCCACTCCACTTTCGCCCATTGTTGGAACGATCACGGCATAAGAGAGCAGCGGCGTGCCATTTTTGTTCTTGGCACTTATTGTTTGGCTAATCATTTTTCTCATTCTTTCGGCCTCTCTGTCTCCTTTAAGCTCTTTTTTGCGTCTATATTTCCCCCTTTGCAATTATTTGTGTTGTACCTTTTCTGTCTGCCCACTCTCTATTGGCTTGGAGAAAGTCAGTAGCAGTCACCAAACTGTGAAAGTGGTTCCAAAGAGATCAAAAGAAGCGTTTTGCTTCGGCAAGTCATTGTGCTTTCAAGGGGCGTTGAAAGGTTTTATTTTCGCGTAGCTTTGAGCTGGAACTTGGAACCTGGTCAAAGGGAAACGTACCCCCTGAACAAAGAGGGAAACATAACAAATGTCACATTTGTTGTGTTTTCCTCTGTAGTCAAATTTTATTATCTTAGTATTCTATTAAAATACTCACTAATATTAACATTCAATAATAAATAAATAAATCAAATTTTATAAATAATTAAAAAAAGATTTTATTAGTTTGCTTTGAATGGAATAATAGTTACTTTCTAATTGAGCTACTAATATTCTGACAACAATTTTTAACTGACCAATTTTAATAGTTGCTCTCTATATGCGTAATAATGGGAACTATTTTTATAATTATCCTATTAAAATACTCACTAATATTAACATTCAATAATAAATAAATAAATCAAACTTTATAAATAATTAAAAAAAAAAAAAGATTTTATTGTTGACAGTTTGCTTTGAATGGAATAATAGTTACTTTCCAATTGAGCTACTAATATTCTGACAACAATTTTTAACTGTCCAATTTTAATAGTTGCACTCTATATGCGTAATAATGGGAACTATTTTTATAATTGTATCCTAATTTGGTAGCAAGAAACTTTAATATCTATGTGTTGAGTGGTAAAAGCTGCTTAATAATTAGATTTTAGTTTAGTCGATAGCAGTTTTAACCCAAATGCATTTTTATCGTGTTACTGGTCAAGTAATTTAAATAATTATATTTTATTCCAGTGATTTGTAGCTTTTCAAAGGACGCTAGGCATTAATGGGTTAATGCATTAAAAAAATATCGCCATCCAAAAAAAAAAAAGTCAAAAAAATATTTAAAAAATTGGAAAGTAGAGTTTTGAGATGAGGGAAAAAATGTGTCTTTCGGTCTGTCTGCCCCCCCCCCCCCCGCCTTTAACAACTTTTATATGAACAGTCCGATTTGAACCAACTTTTTTTTTGTTCGAAAGATCTCGACGAGGACACCTCATTCCTGCATTTAAATTTTCGATTCGAGCAATTTTTCGATCAACTTTGAACCATTCAAGCAACCTGCCCCTCGCATGTCGTTTGTAAATTACATTAATTGTTTTTCAAAACGTGTATATGGCGATTATTACCAGCAGAGAACGGTCATCGAATGCTCGAATCCACAAAATCTTTTGCAGAGCAAAACCGAGATGCTGTTCGGAAATTTCGTTGTTCTCGTTCGCAAACACTTGACAAGGTATAATTACGTTGATGGACGAGTCCTGTCGATCACTGAACCGAGATTCCAAGTGGGTTACGAAATGCAACACCCCTCCATTTGCATAGCAGAATTCGGGCAAGAATCATTCCCGGTAGAGGTGGATGATCACAGAGCCGCCGACATAATTCCACGAAATTTACAGCGGCGGCGTTGGAAAACCGCTGAGCCAATAGCATAAATAAATAAAATAAAAAATATCTGTATTCCCCCTCCACTCCCCACACTTTCTGTCTGTATTGACCCAAATAAAAGACCATTGTTATGTTCACAAAAATGCATTCCATCACACGTCAACCATGATGCATCCTCTGTTGAATTCGTCATATTTTACCGTTCCTCTTCGTGCTTTGCACAGGATGTGTCCACCAAAGCGCTTGCGAAAGCGTCATTTTTATGGTAATTGACTCCTGGAATTTGAATATCGACTGGGGTGCCAGGTAGTTGTTTTTTTCCATCCACATGATCACTTTGCCTTTTGTCCAAAGCTTCAGAACATGGTTTCTCAAGCTGTGTTTCGTGTAACACTTGCGGTCCTTGGAAAGTTAATGGGTGTTGGGTTAAAATCTGGAAATAGTTTTTACGCATGGGCCCCACATTCATTCTGCGCCCCATTTTCAGGTTATGCAACGGGCCCTTTCCATATTTGGCTAGCTTTGACTTTGGTATATTATTTTTTTTTCAGGCTGGTCACTATTGCTGTGGTACTCGTAGCTCCGCCGTGTGAGGGCCAGGGTTTTATGCCCTGTAACGGCTGCAAGAACTTGAAGCATATTTCACCGTTTAAAACTCATTCTAAAATGTCGAAGAAAAAACTCACCCAA
>JAXGGA010010503.1:0-46547 GCA_038373865.1 Uloborus plumipes | reverse complement strand
CACAAAGTCCTCCAAGTGAAACGATACCTCTGGGGCCCTTGGTTTGGTTCAAAAAGAACAGAGCACTCTTCAGGGCCCTATCCCGGTTAAACCACGAGTTGTGGTATGTACGGGGGACCCTGGAGTGTGTGATGATGTAGATCCAGAAATGATCCAAGGGAAAGGCGATTTTTTTTTTTTTTTTGCTATTTGCCCCTTCTCCCCCTTTTACGACATATACTGGTTAACATATGTTTATTACAAATGTTTCGGTCTTCAATTTCGAAAAAATCCAAATCATAGCCCCGAATCCCAATCACTTCTCATAGTATCATCGAAGATAATCTAAAATTCCCTTTTTTTTACTTCAAAGTCGAAAAACTGCTGGAGAAGAGTGGGCGATCGCCTCCCTATTCAAGGAAGGGGCGATGGAAGCGATCGCCCCTCCCTTGCATCCGCCTCTTGTTCTTATTTAGCAACCATTTATACATAATATAAAACTGCCCCCCAAAAAAGTCTGAAAAAGTCAAGGGTGTGTACTTCTCTGAATACTCAAGACGCGAAGAGGGGTTGGGGGGGGGGGGCAATCCTGTGTCCCGGTTAAACATTTTAGAAATCTGGCAAGCCTACATATTGCACAATTTTCCGAGTTCAGCTGTAAAGTTTGCAACTCATGAGTGAAATCACCAGAGGAAAATATTTCGGATATATCAATTGCAGGCATTGCTAAAAATTGTAAAAGTTTTTTGACATCATTTCAAAAGAGTGGACAGATAGTTTTACTTCTAAATTTACATGCATGTTTTGTAAGTTTTAGATATAATAGTGATAAGTGTGTTTCAGGGGGGGATGCAACCAAGTATTTTTGGAAAAAAAAATCTTTTCCAGTGAAAAAACGTGAAAGGAAAAAGGCGCAAAAATTAAATTGAAATAAAACGATCTGGGATAGAGTGACAAAGTTACAAATGGATATGTATACTGGATGCAAAATTCATAGAGAATCATTTCATATCAAATATAAACTGAATAGAAATGATGAAGTTGGTATTCAAAATACTCGCAACATCATAATGAATAAAAAATCATGCTAGTTTTTTAAAATAGATCTCTAAAAAAGAAATTAACAAGATTTAAAGAGTTGGTGTCGGACGTAAACGCACAAATAGTAAAATTGGAGATTCACTTAAAATTTACTGAAACTCTGCGAATTGGCTTACATTTTAATTTTTATCGAAAGCATAAAAACAAATGTTATTTTTGAAAAAAAACCTTTTAAAGCGGGTAGACTGAATACGGTTGCACTAAATGCAAAATCAGAAGGAAAAATAAATAAATAAATAGGCTACATAGAGAAAGAGAGCAAATTCTCACAAGAATTAAGATATATTATGGAACAAAAAAGTAAAACTTAAAATCAAAAGCTGCCACAAAAGTATTATACGGATGCAAAAATAATACACGTAAAAATATTAGTCAATGAAAATTGAAGCAATAGTAATTAATTAGTAATAAATTAATTTATTTTAGAAGATTTATTTTAACTCCTTTTCTATATTTATTAAAATACTTCGCAGTTTTGGGAGAGATAGAATCATTTGCGTTTATTTTTATGATTCCAAAAAAAAAGATTTTTTTTTCATTTGAAATGTTACTATCATACTTCAACTTTGGTTGCGTAAAATGAGATTTACATTTTTCAGAAACAAATTCAAGTTAATTTTTATTTTATTCTTATTTATTTTGGGAATAGTATGTTTTCAACCTTTCGAAATTTACAGGACTCTACATTCTCAGGTTTCATTTTTTGGTTAACTTTTCGGCCAAATTTGAACAACTCAAAGGATTTCAACCTTTGAGCATACGGAGAAATTTTAATGTACTTAACAAGGAGATTTTTTTGAACAAATTTGAATGGAACGATCTTAAAAAGGACGTGTGGTGGGAAAAAAAGTGATTATTAAATTTTTGTTCTGATTTTGAATACCCATTCTTGAAATCAAAAATGAAATAAATTAAAAACTTCCTGATATTATTCCGTACCCCTACAAGATATCAGTTCCAGGATCAGTCTCAAAAAAGGAGGGGGAAATTAATAATAAGAATAAACATGTGCTGCAGTAGATTTGGATGGTGTTATGCAAAAAGGAGTTAACCCACAAAACATAAAAAAATGAGTTATCCAACTGTGATGGTTAAATATGTTGCTTTCTACATTAAGCAAAAATATTTAAGCCTTATCTGCATTTCATGGTAACATATCATTGGTATATTGATATAGAGCTCCATGCTTTTTGCCAGAGTTTGTTGACTTTAAAGCCCATTATCTCAAAATCAGGTTTTTGTGGGTTAACTCCTTTTTGCATAACACCATCCATTTATTTCCAACTGAATTACAAAGAACGATCCAAAATTTTTAAACATTGATAGATATTTAACATACGTACCACTTACAGTACGGTTCATAGTTTAAGTAAAATTATGTTTTAAGTTTTTTAGTCAACGATTTATTTGGAGAAAACTATAGGCAGGGTAAAATTATAAGCATGCTTAATATCATACATTAAGTCAATTGTGCTGGGAAAAAAGAGGGATTGTTAGTTTTCTCTAATTGAAGTCTAATTCTTTGGACAACTAACCATAGAAAACTCTACTCAATGCGATGGATATAAATGATTTATGTTCTTTTTCACAAATGGCAAGAAAAGGACAGCAGATGTCAAAAGAAATAGAAAAAAAGAAAAAAAAGACAGAAATATAAAGAAAAAATAAAGAGCTCGCTTAGTGCATCATCATGATGAAGTACTTTTTATCGTAAGTTCGTTT
Source organism: Uloborus plumipes (assembly GCA_038373865.1). Classification (NCBI taxonomy): domain Eukaryota; kingdom Metazoa; phylum Arthropoda; class Arachnida; order Araneae; family Uloboridae; genus Uloborus; species Uloborus plumipes. The sequence goes on along the minus strand of JAXGGA010010503.1, from coordinate 43,745 downwards.
CCATAAACATAACCATCATTTTTGATGATATTCTTAGTTCAGTTATAAAACATCGGCATCGAAAAAACATCGACAGCAAAACAACGATTTTGGGAACAAACAAAATCGCCATTAATACATTGATGATAAATCGGCTACATCGATGTAGCACCCCTAAAATCTTAATATTCCGAAAGGTTGTATGGTATTTTTCGCTGCAGAGCATGTTAGGGGATGACTGTCATTTCGTAGGAGCTCTAAATGTAGTTTCACCGCGTTTGCGTTCTCTGTAGGAGAAAACCCATGCCAGGCAACTTAACCAGGGTTGGTTAATACGCGACGACAAATACTCGTCAGTTTTATCATTCTTTAAAACAATGACTACATTGTAAGGCAACAATGACTACATTGCCTTTGTTCTGGTTCCGCTGGGCCATGTTTCGTGGATCTAAAGGCCCAAGCGCACGAAGTAGTCCTTATGAAAAACTTCATTATTATTTCAATTCTAATAAAACTGCTTAGGATTTCAGCATGCAAAATAAATACTAGAGAGTGAAAGAGATTTATCTGTTTCAAAATTCAGTTAAAACATATCCTAATTTGATTGTTTTATTAACAAGAAAAGTAAAGCTTAAAATATATTTAGCATCTGCAAAAAGATTTTAGGAATTGAAAAAAAAAATCACTGTTGGGCAATTCCATGGTGTCGGACGTAAAAAATGAAGAAATATTTTTCAGTTTTAGTTCTATTTATCAAATATAAACTGAATAGAAATGATGAAGTTGGTATTCAAAATACTCGCAACATCATAATGAATAAAAAATCATGCTAGTTTTTTAAAATAGATCTCTAAAAAAGAAATTAACAAGATTTAAAGAGTTGGTGTCGGACGTAAACGCACAAATAGTAAAATTGGAGATTCACTTAAAATTTACTGAAACTCTGCGAATTGGCTTACATTTTAATTTTAAAAACAGCTAAGATCGATAGTATACTTATGATTAAAGCATATTTTACAGTTTTTTAGTGATATTGTTTTGAATAAAATTAATTTGGAACTACTTTTACCTTGGCGTCGGACGTAAATTTGCGGTGTCGGACGTAAACTCTTCGAATTCGACCTAAACAGTTGTTCTTAAATGTAAATACATGTCAATGATTACAGTTTTAAATAAAAAAATTAGCTTAACTTCTATTCCTAGGTCACACATATTATTTTTTGACATTTAAAAGGGTTCATCAAATTTAAACTGTCCCCTTTTTACTGTTGGGATCGGAGGACGAATACGTTTAATAATGTCCCGTAATTTGTAAATATTTTGTCCTCAGTTCTTGGCCATTTAAAATAGCCTTTAGGACTATGTATGACTGATACTACCATGTAATTTGCAATCTTTTTGATGATACATCCAAGACAAAGCTTGGCATCATGCGTTACCCCAACCCAGTCATTGATGTTTACTGTATCAAAATCTGCAGATTCTTCGATCCCAGAATTATCAGATTCTGACATAGAAAATATTGGTACTGTTCTTAATTTGTTATCACGTGATGTGTCACCAATTTGAGCTTGATTGTGTCCAGCTGATTTGACAAAATGAGCAGATTTGATGTTTGGAATAGGCAAACCAGCTTTCCAGTACTGATGCAAATGCTTTGTATCTATGTGTATATCTTTTGCTGGAAGATACTTTATATGCATATTTGGATTTAAAAGTGCTGCAACTTGAGAAAATTACTCCGCTTTTGTCACTGCCATTTTTCCTGCTTTAACGCGGCGCCAAACAGTTTTTTTCACAGTGCCTCCTATGGCATCAACCACCATCAACCAGCAAATATGAATATTAATCAGGATAAAAAAAATGTAAGCATCCACTTGTACAAATCCAACTAAGAAATCTATGTGTTCTGACTCTTTGCGAAACAGAATCCAGGTTGTGCTGTGATGATCTAGTCTTCAAAACTCTAGATGAATACTTCGAGTTGGGTTGCTGTTTTTTTCAAAGCAATAATATGTATATAAACTTTTTTTAACTTAAGAGTTCCCAGAACCACTCAGGTGCATTGTAATTGTCTTAATATAATTGTCTCATGAGCGGAAAAAAACTTTTAAAGTATTATTATGAAGCAAATTTACTATTTAATAAGTAAATTTAAAGTATATGTATGCATAGTAAAGTCAAAAAAAAATTTTTTTTTAATCATGTTTCACTTTAACTTTGTAATTACAGGCAAAATATGGAGAATCACAGTTGTAAACAAGTGTTATATAAGGAATGTAACAGTGTCGGACGTAAACGGTGTCGGACGTAAAGAAGTCTTACGTCCGACACCTAGATTTTAATTAAAAATATTTACTTGTCACAAAATGTTAATAGGTTACATCGATGAGGTCAAAGATCTTGCTTTGTATACAAAATTAGATGTATGTAGCTTTAAAATTATTGGCCCAGCATAATTAATCGCACATTTTGGTGTCGGACGTAAAACACTTAATGTACCCCATGGGAATTCTGTCACAAATCAAAATGAATTATATTCTTACACATTTTTGCAACATCACCTGCTGTTCATTGAATATTTAAATAGTTATTCGTCTTAATTTATAATTTTAGTACGTATATTTTGGAAAAAACAGAGCTTCTTTGAGAGTCGTCAAATATAGTTTGAAAACGCTCTGGATGTTGACCTTAGTTGACCTCTTGTAACTCAGTTAAAATTTAAGTTATCAAAATTTAGACATGAATTTCAAAATATACAACTCTTTACCTTTAAAATGATACCTTGTTTGCTAAGAAATATTAATTTTGAAAATTTGACCATCTGGTTGAACCTTATATCGTGGAATTGCCCTGTTAGGAATAAGTACGATTGCTTATTTTAAAAGCCAAGCTTTGATACCATTTGCTATTTTGGTCAGTCTCACTTGGCAAGAAAAGGGCATAGACTATACATTCTTTAAGTTAATGAGCGCGTTAATACTTAAATAGGGAAATGCCATGTTATTATTTAGAAAAAAAAGAATTAAAATTTACAACTAAATAAACCGAATTTTATGTATGTTAGTACAAAGCTGAAAATTAAAACTCTTTTTCAATTTTTTTTTCTTGAAATAAAGCTGAAACTGAAAAATGGAAAAAACACGAAAAGTTTAATTATATAGCGCCAAAAATTACTGAAAAATGTATTAGCAAAGAAAAATGTTCTGGAAAAAAATCGCGAAAAATTTTCCTCCCTATACATCACACTTTAAACTAAAGTGCATTTGCAAGAAACGAACGTTCATGTGGTACTTTTGTGGTAAGTTGACGATATTCAGTAATCCAAAAGTCGAATATCTGAAAGCAATCCTGGTTAAACACAATTCGGTAAATAATCAGGTAGTGACAAACTGGTGTTCTTTCTGAAAGGTGAGTTAAAAAGTTCAAAATTCGAGAACCTTTGATTGAAATAACTGTAGATTTACATTATGAAATGAAATTCAGATTTAAACTTACCTAGAAAAAAATATGAAATGCACAGCTGAAATACTTCTATGATGTTTCTGACACGTGCACGATGGCTTCAGAATGAAGGTCGAAATTGATTCGGACTGAGGGGTTGCAGAACCTTTATATAAGTTCGGTTTAGACCACTGTAATCAAATTCTGGAGGAAGCGCTGACACACGTTTGGACTTTGCTTCAAGTTTTAATTAAGCCGGTCATACAGAGCAACAGATTGTAGCAAAAAGTAGTTTATTGAACTTTTTTTGCGTCTTTCAGCAGGGTTGCCGAAATCAGGAGGTCTTCAGGGAACTATGGGTGAGTGCTTGTTTCGTTGATATGTGAATCTAATTGATATGTGTTGATGTCGAAGATAAACTATTGTTTAATTTTGGTACAGAGCAAAGGGAATTTTGATGTATGAATACATTATTATTTTGTTTCATTTCATTTATTTATTTATGTTCATATTGTTGTTGAAAAACAAGATACATTTGCGAAATATGTTTCTTTTTGCTCTTTTATTGAGTAAGCAGAAAATATGCTCAGTCGAAAAGGTGTGGTCACCAATAGCCGTAGGGCGAGTAAATGGAAAATGGCGATTTTATCAATTTTGTCTACTGTCCACTCGGTCTCCATCTTAAAAGGTATTCATATTCTCTAAGGGTGCAAAAGGCATTAAGGACAATTCCACAAAAAGTGAAGCAGCAGGTCAGAATTTCGTATTGTAGACATGTTGCTATATTATGTTTCATTGTAAAGCTTAAAATGTGTATTTTCAGAACATTGCATTGATTTTTTAATAAAGTTAAATAAATTTTGCTTTTCTTTTGGAATTGCAACTGGCGGGTCTTCATTACAATAAAAAAAAAAAAAAACAATATTCTCAAACGCATATTTCTTATAGTAAAATAAAAGTGAACAAAATTAATTGTGGTGTAGTTTTAACTGCTTACATGGTACTATAATACTACACATTCATTTTTATTTTTTTACTAAATAAAATTATGAAATTCGAATTTTGAAAAAAAAAAGAAGTTTAATGTCACGTCCGTAACGAAAGCTAAGAAATCGTGGCTACTTCCTAGGAAATTAAAAAAAAAAAACTTTATGGTCCTTTTAGCAATTCATTAAAGCAATTGATCACAATAGTTGAAAACATTACAATTGCTTTACGATAAATTACGAACTTCGCCGATACAGTAAATTACGCGAATTTGGTAACTGCAACGACCAAATTTGAAATTCTGATCTAACGGTAAAACCTATTAGTAATAGCAGTAATTATTAGAAATATTTTAAATTTATTATAAAATTCTATTGCTTATATTTGTAATGACCATGGTAGGTGTAAAGCAGTTCGTTTACTTACGTGTTGTAACTTGATCTGAAGTAACATTATTTCTTGATTTTTTGATATATTTTTAACACATATTTGTATTTATTTCGATCCTAAAAAATGTCATGTGTAATCTAATTTAAAAGCAAGAGTTATCAGAAATATTCAGGGTGGGGGGGATTTTGCACCATTGAGCTTGGAAGAGATGAGCACCTCTGCTTTCGTTAGAAAAGTTACTCTAGCGCAGATCGCCCTTCCTTTTAAAAAGCTTCTTTTATCATCTTTAGACATTTCGAACCAACTTCTAATTGTGCTATGGAGAAGAATACACTCCTTATCAACTACCTGTAATATCATATATGCTTCAGCTCCTGTTTTTTTTAAGATAAATAAAATTTTAAAGCAACTTATTATTCGTTCCACCGTGCATCATCTCCATTTTTAACCCCCGACACACAAAGGAAGGGGGGGGGGTTGTGTGTTAGACGTGTATGTGTATCTGTCGATCTGTGGCACTTTGCAGCCTAAATGGAAGACCGATTTTTTTTTTTTTTCAAAAGGGGAGTTGATCGAGAGTGTTCTTAGCTAGATTGCGTCTTCGGATGGTATTAATTAACTAAGGTATCAATTAAAAACCTTTGAAAGGTTTTTCGGGACTTTAACATTGAAAACATACTTCAAAACTTAAAAAAAATAGCACCAAATGAAAGAGAAAAAATTTTTGCGTCTGATACGATGTAATTGGATCTTCCATGTTTTATAGAACGCGAGTTATAGCGTTTTTTAGCAAATGCAGCTTAGCCTTTATTCACGCAATCGGAACCGTTTTCATTGTTGGCAGACAAGGAAAGCAAACTCTTATAATTTACTAGCTGTGGGGCCCGGCGTTGCACGGGCTTTAAAGTAGTGATGAAAATTTAAATAAACTACTCGCCGTCAAGGCGGTATATAATGATATATAACCGCCAAGGCAGCTCGCCTTTAAAGTAGCGAGGAAAGTTTCAGTAATGATATATAACCGCCAAGGCAGCTCGCCTTTAAAGTAGCGAGGAAAGTTTCAGCAAACTACTCGCCGCCAAGGCGGCTCGCATTTAAAGGAGGGAGGAAAGTTTTAGCGAAACCAGTTTCAAAAAACTAAAGCGGCTCGCTAAAAAACTTTCCCGCATAAAAAAGTCAATCGCATTATTTGCACATGCTTCCTCGGGAATAAAAACAATGTCAAGTAGCACATATTTAACACTCTCCCTAATAAACAAATACAATTCCCTACCAAAAACAAATATTTCCAAACCGCTCTCTTCCTGTAACATTAATTGCAAAATTCCAAACAAAAAAGTTGTTTTAATATTTAGATCGCAGCCAAAAAAACTCCCTGCTAAAAACATGAATTACAATTTAATTTGAAACACATTTTCAAAATGGTACCAGAAAAAAAATATAAGCCATTACGTATGCAGGAATTCAAGTGAAACACGGACGATCGCATTATTTGCCTTGTTGAAACGCCGTAAAATGAAATGCTTTTAAGAAACGAAATGAGGAAAAGGACACCAACAATGAATTTAAAAGATGTCGCCGTAGCAACGCAATAAAACTTTAATAGTTTGATCAGGAAAGAGGTTTTCGAACTCAAAGTTCAAACGCTTGTAACTTTTTTTCTAGTGGGGATAAAAGCTTGGTTCTTCGACTGTAAGTCGAATCAATTCTGGGGTTAAAAATATCGCTCTACACTGTTAAAAATTCAGGAATCTTTTATGGTAAATAATACTGTAAAATCTAGCGTTTACCGTACAGAAAATTTTTACAGTGAATTGTACCGATAAAAAAATTGCGATTGCAGCGCCAATCGATTACCACGTGACTTACTACGAGATGCAGATAACACCCTATTTCCGCTCCTCTAATGTGTCTCATCTGGTACCGAGGATAGTAAAGCAGTGTGAAAAAAATGGGTCCCGGGTTCAATCCTTGTCGTTCGTATCTAGCGCTTTTGAACTCTCCTTTTCTGTTCCGTAAAATTTTAACAGTAAAAAAATATTTTACGGTAAAAATTACTGGCAACATGGATGCCAGTAACTTTTACCGTAAAATTTCAGGAAAATTTTTAACAGTGTATCCAATGGCGTAAAAATCAAAACTGTGGAATAATTAGTTTATTTTTTATTGATGGTTTTAATGAACCAAGTATTGCAAGAAATCGGGTGAAGCCTTGTAAAAGGCAAGTTTAAAAATTGAATAACTCGTGCTGTGTTTAAGTTAGAGAATCGGAACAAACTGCATAGGACGGACAAAATTTTTCTGCTTCCAACGATATACAACATTAATATGTGCAAGTAATTTTAACCCCACTATTCGGCGATTTATGAGAAAATTGCCTTGAATTCGAATAAAAACGAACCAATTATCGAATCTTTTCAAACTATAGCCTAAAGTCTTTCTGGATAAAATGGACTATTCAACACAAAAATAATTTTTCAAATCGAACCAGTAGTTCCCGAGATTAGCGCGTTCAAACAAACAAACTCTACAGCTTTATATATTAGTAAAGATAAAGATTAAAATGTTTATCAGTTGCCAGTTTCTATTTTTTTTAACAAATAAAATACTTGTAATTGATTTTATAGTTTAAGGCTCAGTCGTTTTTTTTTTTTTTTTTTTTTTTTTTTTAATTTTTAATTTTATTCCGGATGCGGAAATGGAACTTCATACGCATTTGGATGGACTTTAAGGCTCTTATATAAACGAGTCGACGCATCAAGATTTAGTTTGACCACTTTGGATCCAGCCCGTGTTTGAGGACTGTATTTTCTGGCAAGTTATCGCTTTTTGGTAACTATTCACGTGAATTTACAAAGCTTGGCAACATCCCGAAACTTTGCTCTGGCAACTCTAGCTCCTCAACAATGAAAAATGAAAGTAAAAGTAAATGAGTTGGATTCAAAGTGGTGAAACTTTAGCTTGATGTAGAGCCGCTATATAGACAGGCCGACGCATCAAAATTAAGTTTCACCACTTTGGATCCAATTCCTTAACTTTTACTTTCAAATTTTCATTGTTGCGGAGTAGGGTTACCAGAAAAAAGTTTTGGCACATTGCTAAGCTTTGCCAAATCCACGTGCCGCTAATAATTGCTCATAGTGAAAAATTACCAAAACGCGATTACTAGCCAGAAAAGACAACCATTCAAACACACAAACACGCGCTGGATCCAAAGTGGTGAAACTTAATCTTGATGCGCCGGCTCGTATATATAGGGGCCTTAGCTTGATGCGTCGACCTGTCTATATAGTGGCTCTAGGATGGACTAGAGCCGCTATATAGAAAGGCCGACCCCCCTCCCCCGCATCACGATAAAGTTTCACCACTTTGGATCCAACTAATTTACTTTTACTTTCAATTTTTCATTGTTGTGAGCTAGAGTTACCAGATTTTTTTTTTTGGCATATTACTAAGCTTTGACAAATCCACGTGATGCTAATAATTGCTCACAGTGAAAACTTACCAAAACACAATACTTTGCCGGAAAAGATAACCACTCAAGCACTCCAACACGCGCTGGATCCAAAGTGGTCAAACTTAATCTTGATGCGTTGGTTCGTCTATATAGGGGCCTTAGGATGGACTAGAGCCGCTATATATACAGGCCGACGCATCAAGCTCAAGTTCGACCACTTTGGATCCAATTCATTACTTTTACTTTCACTTTTTCATTAGGGTTACCAGAGAAAAATTTCAGACAGTGCCAAGTTATGCCAAATTCACGTGCCGCTAATAATTGTTCACATTGAAAGTTTGCTAAAACGCGACAACTTGCCAGACAAGACAACCATTCAACAACCACCAGAGAAGGCATAACACGAGCTGGATCCAAAGTGGTGAAACTTAATCTTGATGCGTCGGCTCGTCTATATAGGGGCCTTAGGATGGACTAAGGCCCCTATGTAGACGAGCCGACGCATCAAGATTAAGTTTGACCACTTTGGATCCAGCGCGTGTTTGAGTGCTTGAGTGGTTGTCTTTTCTGGCAAAGTATCGCGTTTTCGTAATTTTTCACTGTGAGCAGTTATTAGCATCACGTGGATTTGGCAAAGCTTAGCAATGTGCCAAACCTTTTTTCTGGTAACAATACTCGCAACAATGAAAAATTGAAAGTAAAAGTAAATAAGTTGGATCCAAAGTGGTGGAACTTAATCTTGATGCGATTGCCTATCTATATAGCGGCTCTAGGATGGACTAAGGCCCCTGTATAGACGACCCGGCGCATCAAGATTAAGTTTCACCACTTTGGATCCAGCGCGTGTTCGAGTGTTGAGCGGATTGTCTTTTCTGGCCAGTAATCGCGCTTTGGTAATTTTTCAGTGGGAGCAATTATTAGCGGCACGTGGATTTGGCAAAAATTAGCAATGCGCCAAAACTTTTTTCTGGTAACCCCACACCACAACAATGAAAAGTTGAAAGTAAAAGTGAATGAATTGGATCCAAAGTGGTCGAACTTAAGCTTGATGCGTCGGCCTGTCTATATAGCGGCTCTAGGATGGACGGTCATATTACTGACGTCATGACCAGTTACGTACATAGATTAAGGTGCACCCCACCGCAAGATTTGTGCCCTCTCCCTTAGTAAAGTATGAAAAAATAAATCAATCCACTCAGTAAAAAAATCCTTTTTTACCTGATAATTTCTTTACAGCCGTGAAAAGTGAGGGTGCAGTCACCCCCCAAAAACCCTGTACTAGCCGGCTATGATTTCTAGGTATTATTTTGCTTCACCGCCACTTACATCTTCATCATCTTCCGAAAGAGCTAATTGTTACATAGTGCTTCTAGAAATAAAACTTGCAACATTCACCTACGATTTACATTTTTATAGTTTCATCTTTGTCCTTTAAAAGTACTGAAAAAGTTCGAACCGGAAAATTTTTGGGCAGACTACTATGCATACTGATTTTGAGTTTTCTTTTTCATCTTCTACCGGAAAAACAGTGTGTCCTTTTAATGTCAATACTTTTAGAACAATTCTCTCTCTACCCCTTCCATTAAATGATGTGTCTGATAGAACATAATTTAAAACCACTTTGCTGAATGCCAAAGTAGACAATATTAAGAACGTTATAGTCCACGTGAGGAATAAATGACAAGTGAAATAGCAAGAAATGTTACAAATAAGTTTCACCTGATCAAAAGTAGTCACAAGTTAAAGAGCTTATTGATACTTTTATGATTGCCACGAGGTGCAATTATAAAAGCATTGCTTTATTAATTGAGGAAAAGATGAATCTTTAGTGCAAGTTTCTGAACTGGAACTCAACACGTCCACTGTTTCAATTAGCAAAAACTATATTTCTGGTTTTCTTTTCTTTTCTCTTTTTTTTATCAAACTTTCCACTTTTTAATTAAAAAATTAGATATCTTTGCAAATCAACCACTTTTTTTTTCAGAAAAAAAAAAGTCTCGCTGAAAATGAAATAATTAAAAATGAAATGAAAAGTTAGGTCATTTCCGTTCGGTTTCTACCATAAAGTCATTTAAAACTGCTGACAAGTGCACTTATGTACCGTTGGTATTGAAAGAAACCCTTTTGTGTTAACTCAGTAAGCAAAGAATTGGTTGTTACCTATGGTCAGTAAAACTTCAAATAATTAAATTAATCTAGGAAAACCTCAAAAGTATAACGTTTAATGATCTGAGAAACATTTTACTAATCTTTAACTATTTTAATGGTCTATAAAACAGTGGCTGAGTACAAATCGCCCCAAGTTTCACAGGAGGTCCAATAACTTATCGTGCCTTTAAAACACATCACTCGTTAACGACAGCAGATCAAGCTTTAAACATTCTTTAAAATATAATAATTGAAGGGCTTGGGAGATGAAGGGGTTATGTGACAAAACAGAAATTGCGAGTTTTATTAAAGTTCAAATTTTTACTGTTGCAGTTGTTGCAGCTTTTTCGTATTCTGGTTTTGTCGCTAGTGTGCCTATGAAATTGGTCTAATGACATCTACTTTTTGATGCACCAAATTTTATTTGCTTTACCTGTATCCATTGCTTACCATTGTCCAGAGTGTTCATTTTTCTAACTGTAGCATAGCCCCTTCATGCTCCAAGCATGAAGGGGCTATGCAGTTATCGATTTGGATTCTGAATTAATAATTCTTTTTTCGCTGCAATACTGGCATCAATTTAATTTACGTTGTTGCGTCTGAACAGCATAATGAATAAAAATCTTTAACGTTTCCAAATTTAGGAAAAATATGTAGTATCTTTCGATAGGCCTTCCTAAGACCAATTGGCTCCCGGGTCAATATAATTCGACTTCACCACCCGGTAAAAAAAAGGTAGTTGTTTAGAACAAAAGTTGATTTTTAGATTTTGGGAGAACTCTATTTTGGAAAATTAGTCTTTTTTCGAGTTGTTTTTTTTTCATTTCATTTTTTAGGAAAAGGAAAGAATTGAAAATTTCAAGTCTAGCTATGGGCCCACTTGGAGGTAAATTAAGCTCTAATTATTCAAAAGACAAAACACTAATCTTTTAATTATACTTTAATACGTTAATACGTATTACATTTTTTTTACGATACCATTAAAAGAAAAACAGTTTTGTTGTTAAAATTCAACACAAGGAGCTCTCTCATGTCTGATGCTCGGGGGCAACCGCCACTCTCCCTCCCCTTTTGGATGGCCCTGGTATCTTTAATTATGCACTATTCATTCAAACTGCAAAAATCAACCATTAGTCAGAGCATTTCGGACCTTTTTAAACGCATTCATAACAATATTTGGATGTAAATCACGTGGAAAATACTGCTAGTAAAAATCTGAATTTATTTCGATAAGTGTATTTATTTGTTTAATGTTTTATTTATTACTATTAATATTATTTATTCATTTATTTATTTATTTATTGAGATGCGCCACTGTTATCGCAATTGAGCGACATGATCGGCAGAAATGCAATACTGATCAATAGCAGCCCCACCCTTGCCGAAGGTCTAGTCCAAGGCATCAGCGCGATGGCCAAGCGACTATAATATTCATTCTAGAAAAACAGAAGGCATCTTCAGTTGAGTGTACCATTTATTTACATAGGCACTGTGGACAATACGCCAGAGCCGCCGAGAGCCAAGTAGGGCCAATTGTCCATTTTCGACTGGCTGACTTGGCCTCTCAGCGGGCCGGCAATAAACATTGACTAAGAGTGCAGGAACAGAAGACATGAGAACGTGAGAGAGAGAGAGACATGAGTATATAACAGAGAAATAGGACAGAGATATGAGTACAGAGACATGTGCATTTGTACAGGGTGACAAGAAATAACTTGGACACACATCGTAAACTATAACTTCTTGCTAATGAAAATATTGCAACCAAACTTCAAAATAATACATTGTTTTGTCTAATATATTTAAACGTTTCTTAACGTAACCTTTAGCATTAATACAGAGCTTTAGACGTGACACAAAATTTTCAGCTACGGACAGCAACTCGTTTATTGATATTTTATTCTTTTCCTTCCAAAAGGATTTTTGTAGGGATGCCAAAGTTTTATGAGGTTTAGTACACACCCTTGTCTCCAAGTTGGACCAAACAGAATTATCCATAGGGTTCAAATCTGGGGGACACGGGGGCCATTCTTGAGCTTCAATGAGGCGCGGAAAATGTGTCTTGCATCTATCTTGAGTGTCTTTAGCTCTGTATGCAGGTGCAAAATCCTGTTGGAAGGTTCATCTTTGGTTTTCAAAGAACTTTTGTGATCAAGGTAAGACAACATCTTCCAAAATGAATTTTTGTTATGTCATCTGATTAATTTTTATCCCTTGATCAGCAAAAACAAGTGATTTTTCCCACTAGCCCATGTGCCCCCTCAAACCATTGCAGAAAGAGGTTGACGCCCAAGAAGCTCCAGGTGCTTCTGCTGACCAAACTTTATCATTTTGGCTATTTTGAGCTTGTTCAATTGAGAACAGTTTCTCATCTGTGATGGCCAATGTTTGCCAGCGATCATCTGCGGCCCACTTTAACAGTGATATTCTTTTTGAAGTCTTGTGCGCTTTTTCTTGGTTGTTAGCTATTGAGCATCTTTCATTTTGCAAGGGAGAAGATCAAGCTCAACTTTTACCATCAAAAGAGTGGTTTCTCTATTGATCTTCACCCCTCTAGCAACCTTTCTCATTGAAATCATAGGATTTCATTAAACTCACTTTTTGATCACTTTCCGGTCTCTTGATGTGTTAACTGTGAGTTTTCTCCTTCTTTCTGACCTGTCACCATCGTATCTGAGTCATTTTAACCTTTTAATTGTATAAGAAACCGTCTGCTTAGCCACTTTCAATGGTTGAATAATTTCACATATTTTCATTTTTTTCCTATATAATTCACGTATGGCAGATCGTTTGTGAACTGTAATAAGTATCCCAACTGACTTACTTACACCTATTTAGTAGCTTTCTAGGATCCATTCCCTATTAAATTATCATTATAAATTTCGTGGTATTTACAGATATTTGGTTTAAAACTTCGTCCAAGTTATTTCTTGTCACCCTGTATACATGTTAAAACATGTATATTGCATACTAACAAGTCCACATAATCTCAATAAATCTCTAATTAGATATGATTCGGAGGTTAATATGGTTAGTTTAAAATTTTTCCTACTTTCAGAAAAGGAAAATTTCTGAATTTCGGAGATGGATACATTTCTAAATACCTCCTTGTATATGAGGCTGCTTGCAAAAACGGAAGAAATCGTAAAACTTCTCTGAGAAAAATAAATTACAAACAATGGGGGAATTTGTTTTCATCGAAAATGAAACACATATGCTTCTAAGGCAAGTTTTATTTCAAATGCGTTCATAGCATTATTTGTCTTTTGCACATTAGCTACCTTGAAATTTTGATTTCATGACATTCTTGAAACAAGCTGTAATTTCGTTGTACCATCAAACTTTTTTTTTTGGTGGGGGAAGGGGTCACCTTAAATTACCACCCCGGGTAACAACATTTCTAGCTACGCCACTGACTACATTGAGAGCTTTTATGAGAGTTTTTTAACAAATTGATGAAGGTTCTATCTTGGTAACCCAGTCAAGTCTGTTGAACTTGACCGTGACATTTCGGGTAGTCGTCCTCTAAGTTGATATCTGAAGATAGCGTTCTCCACCCCCTCCATGTCATTAGCGAAGTGATGACGGATGTTCTAAAGTTGTCGTCTCGATCTCTTCGTCAATACTAATCTTCGATGCCTGATGGGTCAAACGCCTATTTTTATTTCAATAGTATAATCTTGATCTTGAGTATATTTGTCCACGTTTTCTGTTATCTTGCGCAATAACGATCAAATAGCTAATATCGGTAGACACCTGTGATTAAACTAAAATTTAATTCAAATGCTTGAATTAGTCCTGGTAAAGAGAAGGCCGGATACATGGGGTGGTGAAAGTTGTGTCGGAAGGGGGGGGGACGATGTTTTTTCACTAAACATCTGAATTATACAGCTGAAAATTTTTCATCTCGGATAGGTAGCTAATTCTGTTAATCGCAAAGACGAAATAGAAAATCCCAGCTAGGAAGTTAAATGTTGTCATTCATTTTCTTAGTACAACGAAAAGTTTAATTGTTTTGCACTCGAGCTGTTGTCAGGCTTGGGCCGTGGTGACCCGATCGGTAAGGCATCGGACTCGTGTCCGGAGGGACCCGGGTTCGATCCCAGCCGATCAAAGATCCACCGCCTTGATTAATGGTGGCTGGGAGGCGCTAAAAATGTCGTGGTCACAAAGTCCTCCAAGTGAAACGATACCTCTGGGGGTGCTGGGCCTAGGGTTTGCTCGACCCTAGGTTCTGGTTCAAAATTAAGAACAGAGCGCTCTTCAGGGCCCTATCCCGGTTAAACCACGATGCTGTGGTAGGTACGGGGGACCCTGGAGGTGTGAAATGAAATGTTGTCAGGCTTAGGTTTTAGAACAAAATTTTATACTTTTGTAAAGACATTGCGATTATTTTCAAAAATATTACCATGTGTGTGTTTCCAATGTTATATGCTTATTTTATGTAATAATGCATCACTCTTTCAGCCTTGAAGCATAAAACCTTAAAAGCGAAAAAAAAAACATATTGCAGATAATTTTCAATTAAAAAAAAGTTAATTTTATCATTTTAGATGGTTCTTAGACCACAGCCAAAAATTTTATTTTTTCTCATGTTTCAAATGATTTTTTTTCTTTTGCAATGAGAAATCAGGATTGCTCATTGCTCTCACTTTTGACATTTCAATCCTTTTTAATTATAAATAGACAGATAGTTTGTAGCTACCTTGTATATAATACATTGTGGGAAAACATAGTCTATACGTTTCGAATGATGTTATTAAAAATTTAATGAATAAAAATAGTTCTTTTTTTTTTTTTTGCAAATGATAAATCTTTTGGTATTTTTTAATGCTTTTGTAATATCCCAATTGTGCACATTTTTCACTGCATGGTTAGTTTTATTGCTGGTTATTGCTTCATGCATTATAATATAAATTTTATGGTATTACGATTTGTAATACCTAGAGATGTAAAATTTCTGGAAATTTTGAAGTGATGGAAAAAAACCGGTTTTTTTCAGGAAAAATTGGAAAAAAATGAAAAATTGACTTTTTTACAATTAAAAAGAGCGTTTTTTAATAGTTTTGTTTTTCTTGGACCATTTAAAAGGTTAATCATTAAAAATATATGCAATCAACACATATTATTTTTCCTGATGGCAGAAATATGCATAACTAGGTAGGTTTTAATAGGAAAAAATAGCCTTTCTGTTTTATGACTCAAAGCTTTCTTGGTCAAACCCCACAAATGAATCATATCGTCATTTCACTGTTAATGTTGGACAGGGGTGCCCACAGGGGGGGGGGGGGATTATGGCGCAAGTTGCGCCATCAAAATTTTTGGGGGGGATTTTTAAAACTAATTTAATACTTATTTAATTCATTAATTAATTTTTTTAATTTAAATTATTTGCTGATTTTTTTCAAATAAAAATTATTCATTTATTTATTTTTTTAAATCAAATTATTATTATTTTTTTCGTTGTTATAATTTTTTATTTATTTATTTCCTTTCGTGTATTTTTTATTTATTTATTTCATTTCCGTTGTGCCTGGAAAAGAACAAAAGCGATTCCATTTCGCGCATAATTAGCACTTTAAAAAAATTATAAAAAAATAATAGTTATAATTAAAAAAAATAAATAAATATTTAAATACACAAATAAATAATATTTAAAAAAAATTTAATAAAAAAGAGGGGTAAAAATAAAAAATAAAAAGCACAAGAGGGTTGTGTCAAATTTGGGGGGGGAGGGCGGAATTTGCGCCATTGAGTTTGGGGGGGGATGGGCATTGGGCACCCCTGATATTGGATAAAGTGTGTCTAACCCTTACAATTAAATTTTCTATTTTAGACTGCCTTTAAAACTTAAAATAATAAGTAGATACTTTCAAACATCAATAATAGTGTTTGAAAGAAAAATCAGAATGATTTTTCTCCCTTGCAATATAACCTCACTATCTAAAAATGAAAACTATTGAGTTCTGATTTTTCCACTCCCAATCTAAATCCAAATAAAAATTAAATGACTTTTTTTAACCTTTCTAATAGAAAACTATAAACTGTGTAATGGTTTCTAAACCTGAACAAAATTTAAACTGGAGTTTCAACTTACTGCACTGCCTTGCTAAAGCACAATAGTCGTACCCCAACTTTTCAACAAAACCAGAGTTATTAACCAGAGGTTGCTCTCTGTTTCGTATGTGTTATTAATAAAATGTTTTGTAGTCATTTGTGATTTTAAACTTTTTTTTTTAATCTGCTGAATAAAAAGTCATTACAACAAAATATATGGAGGCGCAGCTCTTTAAAATGCAATATTTCAGTTTGAGCTCAATTGCAGATTCTACTATGTGCTTAGCAAGCACGGCAATATACATTTAGTTCGCATAGTCAGCGGAAACCTCGTTCTGTGGCTGAAGTTATGCTTATTCATTTCATGAAGAAGTAAAATTAGTTCTTCAATAAAAGGACGTTGGTTTTGTTAAAGAAGTTTCTATGTAGAGTTGTGTAGTTGTGTTGAGAGAGTTTTAATAGTTGATAGCGTTGAATTCTGTTTGGAATTTGCAATAAAGGGAAGTGTACTTGCTTTAATATAGTTTTTTTTTTATTATTTAGTTATTTATTTTATATTTTGTGCTACTTTAAATACACAGAACGCTAATAATTATTATCTTAGTACGATTTGAACTCTGAATTGTTAGACATATAAAAATCTTTGAACGATATGTAAACTATTTAAATTAAGTTATTAATTTTTTTGTAAATATGTTGTCATAATGTTAGTAATATTGCATATTAATATAAAATTTTGGAACATATCTAAATACCAAAAGGAAATTAACAATTTTTAACAGAAAATTGATAAATCTATGATATAAAATTAAATATGTATGTGACAGTTTGTTTTATACATACACAAAGTAGAGGAAGTACATAAAGAAAATCAGTTAAAAAGTGAGGTAATGCATTTTGTTTGAAAGAATTCATATTAATAAATGGAAATTTTTGTGCATAAGCACTTATCAATAATGAAATAATTTTACCTTTCAGTGGCGATATGTAATTTTTCATAAGAAATAATTTATGTACTTTTAATATCATAAATACACTAATAGTAGGCCAATTATAAAATCTGTTGTCTTTACAAAAGTTGGAATTTAATCAGAATTATTTTTTTACCTAATTGAGCAGTGGTTCACTTATTACAAAATATAAAAATGTGTTTTTAACATAAATTTCTGTACTTATTTACTATTGCTTTAACATTTTCAATTAAAAATTGTGATGTCCTAGAGTAGAGAACGTAATGTTTATAAAATGGCCAATAATCAAGTATTTCCTTTAAAACTGGATACATTTCATTTATCTTTTTTCTTCAGCTTTCCAAGCTGAAAACTATCGGTGAGTATGACCAGAAATTGAACATTTTAGCACAATTTCAGTATCCAAATTTCATAATTACCCTAAAAAACTAGTATTTTGTACACGATTTTAAAAAAATGCTCTTTGATGCCTGCAATGTATCAGGAAAAAAAAACGAAAATAATGGCTATATGCTTTTGCATCAAGATGTTTAGGGGATTTAAATAAAAAACAAAAATGCAGGATTCAATAAATTAACGCTTCTAACAATTATACAAACAAAAGATTCTCTAGTCATTTCTTTCTTAAAAATTAAATGGAAAAATTCAATTTTTCCGGAGTGGAAATAAACTTCCTCGGAAAAAAACGGGAAAAAATCGTTTTTTTTCCGAAAATTTTCGGTTTTTTTCCGACTATTTTCATCTCTAGTAATACCATAAAATTTGGTTACGAACCCTCTCACCAATCCTAAATCGATACTTGCATTTAACCAAATACTGATTTACAAGATATTCAACTTAGCTTAACTTAGTTCAAATTAAATATATTTTCTAATTATATTCTTCCCGATTGCGATGCTAGAACGAAGGCTAGAACTCGGCCCCGCTTAAACGAATACTGTCGGTTTCAAGAAATATTATTCGATTAAGTGGAGTATTTCTTTAAGCGGAGATCCTTAACATTGCGTCTATGGCATGGGGAAATATTCGGTTCCGAGATATTTTATTCGTATAAGCAGTACCAAGATTTTGAGCGTTTTCAAACCACGTTTGGTGATTCTAAAAAAAAAGCTCTGTTTTTTCCCCAAAAATGCAAACTAATATTGTGAATTATGATGAATAACCATTTAAATATACAATACACAGCAGATAATGTTGAAAAGATGGCTAAAAATAAATTCATTTTGATTTGTAAAAGGAATTTTTAAGGGGCACATTAACTGTTTTACGTCCGACACGCAAAAGTTTAAGAGCCTATAATTTTAAAGCCACATACATATAATTTGGTATACAAAGCAAGATTTTTTATCGAATGGATGTAACTTATTTTAATTTTGTAGTTGTTGAATAATTCTCATGAAAATCTGGGTGTCAGACGTAAAACATTTTTTTACGTCCGCCACTTTTACAATCACTAAACTACACTTGTTTTTAACTATGTTTTTCCATATGTTGCCTTTAATTACAAAACTGAAATAGACCATGAAGAAAAAGGAACTTTTTATGAATTTAACTGTATGTGCATGTACTTTTTAATTTACTAAGAAAAACTTGCAATTTTTTTTTGTATGATTTTTTGAAAGTTTTTCTTCGTAACAACTTTACATTAAGACAATTTGGACGGATTAGAATTCAATTATGGGTTTACATTATGGTTCAAAGCCAATGGTTTTGGGATATAATCTAGACCACGGCTTCACTCGAATACTTTTCATTCCTTTGGTTGCCACTGTCAGTCAGTTTGAATTTTGAAGTCAAAAAGTACAATGTAGAATTAAAAAAAAAAGTTCTGTAAAAGCTGAAAATGAAATACTTTTTGGAAATGAGAGAGTTGTTAATTTTTTTCCTTCAATAAATAGCAAAAAAGATGAACAAAAAACTTTTAAAACAGCTTTTTTCACTAAAAATGTTTCTAGAATCCAAAAGCAAATTTGTAAAATTAATAAAAAATCGCAAGTTTAAATTTTCATAAAAATTATTTTAGACTCTCATAAAGCTGTGTTTGAGATAAGTAAATGCTCAATTCAGTGATATATAATGCATAATTAATGTTTTAATTATGCATTATATTATTAATTGTCCAATAGTTGTTGCGGTCTCTACAATCATAATTTTCTCAGTTTTGGTTTTAAGAGAATACACTTTTTGATTAAAATTATTACCTGTTTTAAAGATGAGTATTTATTTATCCAAAGTACCAGTTTTGGCATAAAAATCAATTCAAGTACTAAGTAAAATTCAATGTTGAGTCCATAACGATTTAAATTGCATTTTTAGGGGACAGTTAAATTTTGATGCATTATTTTAAGTGTAAAAAAAGTCTATGTGACCTTTGATCAAAAATTAAGCTTATAATCATTGAGATATTTACATTAAAGCGCAATATTTTACGTCCAATGTGAACAGTTTACGTCCGACACCGAAAATCTAACACCAAGATTCCAAACATGTGCTGGAATTAATTTTATCCTTAATAATATAACTTTAAAACTGTGAAATATGCTTTATTCATTCGAGTATTCCTTTGAATTTGGTTGTTTTTAAAGTTAAAATGTAAGAAAATTCGTAGACTTTCATTACTTTTTAACCAAGGAATCAATTTCACGTATTGAAACTTTTTTTAACGACGAACATTTGACGTCCGACACCAACTCTTTAAATGATAGTAATTTCCACCTTAGGGGTCCAGTTTTGACAATGAACATGATTTTTATTCTGTATGATGCATCAAGTATTTTGAACATCAATTTAATCATTTTAAAACAGTACATGTTTGGTAATTGAAGTAAAAACTGAGAAATGTGTCTTCGTTTTTTACGTCCGACACCATGGAATTGCCCTACTGTACATTCAAACACAATATATCAGTAAGGACTCCAATCTCAGAAAAACGGGAAACTATCTCCTAACCTAATTAGCTAAGCGATGACTGAATTTGTAAAAAATATTCCATTTGAGATAATTCATTGAACTCGCCGCCTTGACGAATCTGAGAAGAATCTCTACCTAAAGTGGAGAATCTGATCTTCGCCTTGATTACCAGGAACTGAAGAAACCATCACTCAAGTTCAAGGCAGTGCATCGATGCGACTTGACGAAATTATTCGTAATAGCCTTTTGACGTCATTTAGCTATCTTCAAGTGAATTTTGCATACGGCATCGAAATCCTTGAAATAAAATACACTTTTAAAATAAAAGCAAAAAATACTTTGAAATTTTAACGAAGTCTTTTCTGTTGGTAATCCACAAATGATGCCACACATGGGCGCTGACAGAATCATACGCGGGGGAGGGGGGGGGGTACGGTACACCCGAACGAATGAAAATTAGCAAAAAAACTTTTTGCTTAAAAAAATAAGAAAAAAGAATTTTTTTTAATTAAAATACTGAGCAAAAATTTTTTTCCACCAAAAAAAAAAAAACACTAAAAAGTAGTGCATTTTTTTTTAAAATCCTGGGGGGTGCAAGTGCACCACTATGCCCTGCTGGCGCCAATGACACACTTTGAGGGGCGAAGCAAACTACTTTTGTGAAAGTGTGAAAGTTTGTGACAAGGGGAAGGGAGAGGGTAACAAGAAGTGTGAAATCACAAAATTTTTTAATGAAAAGATATTTACGAAAATTATCGTGACTTGTGGCGATAGGAGGAGAGGGGCTAAAATTCAGTGTTGCAAAAAAGGGGGGCGGGATTGCCCAAAGGGGGTCAAAAACAATGCAAAAATTGTGACATCATTTATGGCTAACCCCTTAGACATGTTCCTTGAAATCAGGCCCGTCATTTAGCGGGGCAGAGGGGAGGGGCAATTGCCCGCCCCCCCTGACTTTGAGAAATCAATGTATTTACATATAAGTGGGGATGGTTTTTGTTGCTTTGTGGGGAAATTATATTGTGTTTTTACCCTTTACCACATCTTGGAAAAACTTGAAATGACGGGCCTGCTTGAAATTAAAGATCAAGACTAGCAGTCGGCACTCGCATATGGCGACTAAGTAAAAATAAGTGGCGGCTGAAAATATTAGTATCATTCGTCACCCGGTCGCCCCTCTACCCAATCCCACCTGCACTATTTGACTGCAAATCACCACCTCTGTACCTCAGAACCAGACTAACGTAAGTCCATTTTCGTCATTTTTCGGTAGAGGGGAAAAACGATTGTCGAATACATCGTTTTTCCCCTCTACTGAAAAATGACGAAAATGGACATACGTTAGTCTGGTTCTGAGGTACAGCATTCTGCTCAGGGCCAACGAGAGCCCATGTCAGCTTAGTCGGAAAAAGGGGGGCCGTCCCTTGGAAGGGGGGGGGTATTTTGAAAGATTTGTGGGGGGGGGGAGCGTCCGGAAACTAAGCTGATTTTGATGAAACTAGTTCTGTGAGGTTGTAGTGGTCTGACAATATCTGGAGCAAACTGCCAAATTTATAACACTTGCAAGTGTTTCTTTTGTTTTGGATTTTACTTATTTTTAGGGGATTTTAGCTCTAAATAAATAAGTTATGGATGAGTGAAATGATGAATGAAAGTGTGAAGAAGAAATTAAAGTTGTCAAAAAACAGACTTCTTAAAAATGAAATAATTTCTTGTTTGCATAATTAATTCTTGATTACACAATGAACGTTAATGTAGCAACATTAGCAACATTAACCAAAAATTAAGCTGATAGTTTTTATGATTTAAAGCAATTTTAAAGGATAGTTTGTTGTTCAGTTACTTTTCTTGGTTTATAGAAAATATGGCGACTAGAGAAAATAAATTGCTATTTATAAACTTGCTTCTAGTAATAACTGGCAAACAAATTTTCCCCGGTCTCGATCTTCACCTAAAATTGGATTACTTTTCGTAAGTGACTTGGAATGTATTCTAACGCTGTTTTAATGGTAATTCATGGAAATATCAATACACACTCTCCAAATACATCAGCCTCCATGAAAATCTCCAGTAATCTGCAAATAAAGAGACTAAGGTTCAGATAAAAAAAAATTAATTGCTCTCTGCAAAAAAGTTCATCACATAAAATTAGTTAAATCTTGCTTTTTCCGTGAAACAGAGATCTGCAAATGAAATTTCACTTCCGAAAACACTTATTGAGACAATTGAATAGAAAAGAAGAATTGTGGGGAGGGGGAGGGATTTTCCATCTAACAGCTGTTTCAACAGTTCGATATTCATTTACGCATACGCTTTTCAGGTATCGACATGATATTTTGAAATTGCATTACCGAAAATATTAAAACTCTGACGATTTGCACTAAACTATTTCGCAACAAATGTTCACAATATTCATTACGGCATTTTTATCCGATTAATATTTTTAGTGCTTTCAATATCCAATGGAAAAGGCAATGTTTAGAAAGAATACATAAATTAAACGCTTAGTATCCTAACTAGCAGAAGTCATTATTTTTTTAGGTTATTTTATTTCATAATATACTTCTTCGTGGATACTATTACGCTACAAGGTAATTGGGTACTCATCCTGTCAATTTGATCAAAAACTGCTGTAAAAATCTGGTTTTCTTCGCAAATCAGCTCACCCCCCCCCCTTTTTTTTGGTCTCCACTGTAAAACTTAAAAAAAAATTGTATTGGGTTCAGTAAAAAACGTGCCAAATACATTGATTTTTGAATTACCTACAATAAACCACACTTGGCTAAACGGATAGTACTATATAATGGATATTTTTAAAAGATTGTGATTAGGCATACATGCCCCTTTGGTCAAGCACCGAACTACCCTATACATATGTATAAGTATATAAATGCATAAGCACAGATAAAGGTTGTCCAAGAAATATATTCTTTATCTTCCTCTAAAAAAACATAAAAAACGATCTTGTTTCCCTCCTACACTTATTTTCTCTCCCCCCCCCTTCTTTTATTTATTTATAATATTTTTCATTATTGAATCCTTTAAGCCATTTACTGAAATAATCCCCCACACCCACACCCACTCAAATTCTACATACTCTATTGCAAGATTAAATTATTCTTTGAATGTTAATATTGATTTGTTTAAAAGCAGCTCTTAAATAAATAATAAAAGCAGAGTTTTAAAAATTATGAACTCTTTTCGGAAAGGAGCAGAGTCGGCAAAAGTATTCCCCCTGGAAAATATGAAATGATAATATCAAAACCCAAAGGTTAACAATATAGTAGAAGAGTTCATCAATCGTGTTAACACGTGTAAGAAATCAATCAAAAATCTACAATCCAATCAAAAAAATATAAAATCGAACGTTTCCTATTTTGAGATCGGAAGCGTGAATTACACGTGGGTAATGGCGCTATTTTTATCACTATTTCTATTTTCAGTGTTGCCACAGTGACGACACGAATATCGGAAAAAGAATGTTTACTTTTTTTTTAATTTTTTGCTCTTTGTTATCTTTCGTTGGAATGACTAAGAGCACCTTGAGAATCACGTTGTATGATTACCTTGGGAAAGTGAACAATCCTCAATATCAAATTGAACAATACTCAATACTGTTGTCTAGAACAGCGTTTCCCAACTTCATTGGTGGTACTTATGTTGCTAGCTGGTGGTACACGGAAAATAATCAATAATGGCATAACAAATAAATGAATAAATAAATATCATAGAAATTATTCTTCCTATAATTCATAAAATTATTTTTTTTGTTATAAATTACTCAGTAAAAGTGCTAATACTTGCTATCAATGACTGAAAATTCAGCGATCCGTATGTTTTTTTTTTTTTTTAGTGAAATTTTAAATTCAGTTATTAGTCATCAGTAAATTAAAAAAAAAAATCTTTGAAATAAGCAAACGTCTTAGTAAATTTATCTTATAATTTTTTTTAAAATAATTCTTTGTGTTTCTATTAAAATCATTTAGTACACGAAATATGACAAAATATTAGATAAATATGAAAAACTTTAAACATTACATATATTTATGTTACGGGTGTTTATAATTCGCCATGACATTCAGGCGTGTTTCTTATGGAATTTGCCTCATTGGATAATGCGCATGCATGGTCACTCTGCAAAATGAATAATAAGAATACATTTTGAAATAATATTGCTTTTTGAATTAAACTATACGAAATAATACTGCAAAATGTATAATACGTGAGAGCGTATAAATACACTAGCACTAACAAATCTCACGAAATAAGGGAATGTGGGGGAAAGTGAAATAGCGGGAAAGTGAAATGGTAAAATATTGTTAGGAAGTTATGCAAAAGTGGCTCATTTTCGCCAAAGAAAGAAGCCTAGGCAACCAAATCATAGAAAAACATTTTACAGAGCTGAATTTAAATTATGCAGTTGAAGGAACAGCACCAACATCTAAGATTTCAACAACAAGTGGGGCTATTTCTTCGATATTGGAACAAGGCGAGTCAAGCCATGCGTTTTATTTTTATGCATATTTAAGCTTCTATTATAAGCACACTCCCTCCTATACACCAACAACCAAAAGTAAAGAAGAAACTTCAAAAGATACCAGAAGAGAAAACTACACACAATCAGAAAGAAACCTGTGAAATTTCAACAAGCTCGACAATATTGAAAAGATTGCATACTGAAAAAGTCTAAAGAGATAAAAAAATCAGTTAAACCGACACACAGAGGCAAAACTAAATAAATAATAAATGAACCTTTTCTTTAAACGAAATTTTTAACTAACTCATAGTGTATTGATAGCAACCTTTATTAGTTGGAAAATTGGAACAAATTAAGTTTTTTGGGAAAAAAGGGGTCAAAAAAAGTATATTTTTATGCCATCATTCTTCATCACAATGTAAAATAACGTGCGATGAAATTTAAGAATACAGTAAAAGTTTTTTATTTCTGGAGAGATATGATGTGTGGAATTATGATTCATAGTAAACAGTGTTAAACATTCCTGGCCCTGAAATAAATCAAGAAGACAATATCCCTTTCTAGAAATGCTTATATGCTAATTGTTTTCTCATTTTGAACGAAAATAAAAAATTACTATTGAATTAATCTTGACGTAAAATTTTTTAAAGCATGACTCATTTTACCCCACTAGTGACCCATTTTACCCCGTTATCAATATTTTGTTTTTTCCGAGATATTTCACTTTAAATGTCACGATGAAGAGTCATTTGCATATCCTGGGCAGTTTTTTCACTGGTTGAATTAATATATTTTTTGCTGTCAAAGCCTGATTGTAAAAGTGCTCTGTTTTAACCCATTTTACTCCACCTAACCCTACAGAGTTTTTAAAACCAATGTTGTGTTCTCATTCACTTAAAAGCATTTGCTTTTTCAACTTAAAAATTAAGATCGTTAGATACAGTTCTTTCAAATACAGGCAGAATTATTCTCAACGTTTCCAGAATTTATTCTTGATACCATTATTATTTTACATCAATTCAAGGAAACCAACGAATTTTGTGGAAAAAGCACGATCCATTTCGACACAGATTAAACGAGCTGCGAACTGTGTAGGTTTTTAGTCTTGCGTGAGACATTCTACCTCGAAACAGAACATTCTCGCTTATATTAGAAAAAAAAGAAGAAAGATTGAAAACTAAACAGTAACACGAAAAGGAGTGGCGCGATGGTTGCGTCGTCACACCTGTTTCACCACGAGTAGTCGAGTCGGAAGGAAAGCGCGCTGGTACACGAGGCTATCACGTGGGTTTGTGGAGAAGAAACCACTTCATAATCATTTTTTTCAAACATATTGTTTTTCCTATCTTTTTTTTCTTCATATCGTTTTATCGTCAAGGTAAATATTAATATTGATGAATCTGATTTGGTTCGTTCCCTCTTTCAACAGTAATTAGAATGTTATCATACATTTCGAATTTTCTTGATTCTCAATCAGAGTCATCGGCTCACCAGAAGCACCCCGATGGACGGTTACGGAAGGTCACTGTGACCTCCCAATACTTTCTTTATTCGGCACATTTTACTTACAATTCGGCAACTTGAAGACAGCAAATTGCAACATTGAGATTATTTGTTCTTTTCAATCTTTAGAATTGTTTTTTAAAAGATGCCTAATGTTTTTTCTTACTAAATGTTATGCATGTACGACGACATCTGTGCATGCTTGTATTTTATCATTCGGTAAAATTGGAACTTCATTCGACAAATTAATAATTTTCCCTCTCCCAAAAATTTTAGTTCAGGGCGCCCCTGGGGGCTCACCAAACCTAAATTTTTGGAAGGGGGACGGGCGGGGGATTCTCAATTTACCGAATGAAAAAAAGAAAAAAGAAAAAAAAAAGGTTTTCATAGAGACTTACATTTAATGCAAAGAGACTTTATGCATGAGTAAAAAATAAACGAAAAGTAAGTGCAATACTGTGTCCAAATTTTCCAACTCTTCAGATAATTTTTTTCGAATAAGACAATTTTTGGGAGATCACAGTGACCTTCCGTGATATACAATGAATGCGTCTCTCATCAGAGGGCAGACAAATTTTGCTTTTGAAGGAAAAAGATAAAGTAATACTTAATTGAGAATTGCTATTTGTAACGATGATGTTGCATGAAGAGTTGGGGGAAATTTTTTGAAATAGATCCTTTCAAATCGCAGTATTAGATGATCTTTGGTTTTGCTAGTAGGGGGAGCTTTCTCCCCTTTTTATCCCATTAATGCCTGACATTTTTTTTCCAAAGATATTTTGTATACTGGTTACAAACAGTGTTTAATGAACAGGAAAAATAATAAAAAAAAATTATGTAAAAAATATTTTTTTCATTGAGAAAAGAAAAATCGTCCCTTAAAAGTTACGATAGACCCCAGAGGGTACATACTTTTTTATTAATTTTTTTTTCTGCTTACGATATAATATTTAAAAAGACATTTTATAAGAAGAAATAAAATCAGCAAATAACATAAACTGGGAAGCCGGGAATAACTTTGAAAACTTGGCTTCTTTTCTTGAGATCGTGAACGATGTCATTTTTGATAAAGATCATATTAAAACTACTACAGAACACACTTTACAACGGTTATGTACTGCAATTTGTTAATAGCGAATTGAAACAATAACAAAGTACTAATTGAACACTATTATTTGGTTGAAATGTTCATTTTGGGGAAATTCAGACCCTTTTTTGGACCGTCCCTAAAAAGAGACGCTAGGCATTAATGGGTTAATATGCAATAAATAATATATTTTATGTATTCATCTTATTTGAAAAATGTTTCAAAATATATTTATTTTCTCATGCCACCCCTTTCCATAAAAGAAGGAGCATCCGGAATCCTACACTAAAAAATGAATGTTGTTTTTACAGTATAATACAGCTAATTTTACAGTACTAAACTGTAAAATTGCGAATTTTACAGTAATGAACTGCAAAATTCCTAATTTTGCAGTTTATTACCGTGCATTTTGCAGTTTTAAACTGGAACTTCTGCTGTCAGTATTTTACCGTTCTTTTTACAGTATAATGTACAGCTAAATTTTACAGCAATAAACTGTAAAATTGTTTACTTTAAAGTAAGAAACTGTAAAAATGTTAGTCTTACAGTTTATTACTGTTCATCTTACAGTTTTAAATTGAAACTTTGGCTGCTAGAATAATAATGTAAAAACAACAGTTCATTTTTTGCAATGCAGGTGGTGTCGTCACTCACTACTCCCAAATACGCTACTGCTGTGCAAATGCATTAGATTACCCAGAGAGCATTCTGCAAAAGGCTTATTATCACAGTAGTACCTCCTTTAATTGACACTTCTGAATTAGGGACACTTCTATTTAACGGACACTTTATTTGGTCCCAGTCCCTTTGAATGGGGGCCTTAGGGTGGTTCAAAAATTTTTTTTTTTTGCTACGGACCAAGGCGCACCTTATTTTTTTTACATTTATGTATAAGATCTCCCTCCTAAAATTTCAGCTCCCTACTCTTAATGGAAGATGGTGCTCAAACACCCTTCATTTTTACGCTTTTTCGTAATTTTCACAATTTTTGAGTTTTTCAGACTAAAGAGACCGTTTTCTTGAAGAGATTTTTTTTTCAATTATTCTCATTTTCCAATGCATAAATATTAGTTCAATCAATTGGAAACTTTTTAATCGTTTGAATCTATATAGCAACACCTTTGATACAATCGATTATTTAGTAGATCGCAGCATACAATGTAGATTGCAGTACTACTTGTCTACATGTTATGCTATGATATTCAAAACTTACACTTGCCAAAATAGAGTTGTGAAAGAGCTATACAAAATGTTTTTTTTTTATGTTTTTAAAGTAGTGGGATGCAGAGAAAAAAATTTCAAGATTTGAAGTTTTAAACTAATAGTGCTAAGAGTATCACAAGAAGAATGAATTAAATTATAAAAACTAATTGCAAAAAATAAACTATTGTAGCTAGTCTGGCATAGAACTAATCTAAAATTTAGGCAAAGATATTTACTTCATGCTTACTTTGGTCATCGTATTCCACATAAGTTCTATTCTTTTTAATAACTTTAAAGTGAAAAAAAAATATTTGGCAAAGAATTAAACAAATAAAAAAAAAAAGAATGTTGAACATAGATCTTAAAAAATACCCTAACAAGTTTGAAACTTCAACTGTAAGCTTTTTATAAATCTATAGATAAATCTATGATCCCTCTTGCTGATTATAGAAGAGATAATTGAGAGTATTATTAGTCAATTAGGGAGCCTTTCTGATAAAATCCAGTCTCTTATATGCCTCAAAATATTTGTGTTCCTATATAAGAAAGAGATTTTTCATTTAATCATAAGCTAAAAAACCTAGGTACAACACTTTTGTACCTAGCGCCTTTTTGTACAGCGCCTTTTTGTATTTTAGCGCCTTTTTGTACAGTAAAACAAATAGATTGAACATTAATAGATGCTCCATTTGCTATTAAAACTTCTGGGAATATCTGAACTTGGAAAAAACCTTATAAGGTATGAACGACCTAGAAATTGAAAATACAACTGGGACAGTTCTGTTAAAGTACTTATGACACCTTTCTGGTGAATTATAATTTGATTTAGTTTTTCGCATCAAATTCTAGTTGAAAGAAAAGCAAGTTATTACAAGAATAAAGATGTGAACCATAACAAGTGTAGTATAGAACAATTGGATTTTTTTCAAACATGAATATTAGGGATTATTTTCTAACATTCTTCGTCCTACGCCCCAACAAATGCAAATATAATATCAATCACAGAATTAAAGAAAAAAAATTAAAATAAATAAATAATGGTGAATAACGTTGCTGAGGGAAATGTTCAAATAATTCAAGAATTTAACAGATTTTTTTCAATAATGAAGACAATAAGCAGTTTCTTTTACCTGATGTTGAAGCAAATTGAGTACTTATTCTTGCTGAGACAATAAAATATTCAATACTAAAAGTCTCTCTCTCAAAATCTATATATAAATATACAGAGAAAGTTGAATTGGCAAGAAGTTTAAATATTTTGGCTTTAATTAAAAACTTCTAGCAAATTTCAGTATAACAACACTGCTTGGAACAAAATTAACTTCAAATGTATCTGACACTATTCTTGCTGTGCCCCACTGAATCCAAATATGATCTCCGTTTCCCCCTTCACGGTGATCGCTCGAACATAACTGGAATGAATATAAATAATACCAAAGGTTCCTTGCTGAAGGAAATCTGCGGTGTGACTCATATGCAACATGCGATGTTTCCAAGGTTTTTAAAAAAATTTTACAGCTTGAAAAAGTTTTTGAACTTGGGAGTCATAGAAGGAAGTCCGATATTATGGTGTTGCACCAAAATATAAGTGTAAAATTTTGAAGCTGGAGAAAATGAGTTGTTGATGATACGTTAAATATTCTACGGAGGGGAGGGGAAAATACCCCCATGAGTCTCCTAACTTGGGAAAAGTGTTTATGATTTTGAACTTTTCACCTCTCAAGCCCTATAGAAGAATGTTAATGATAAAGATAATGCTTCCTTCCCCTCCAAATAAAATCTATGAAATTGTCGAAATCTGATGAAAATAGGAGGGGAGGGGGGCGCTATTTTCAAAAAGTAGGAGACAATGGGGGAAAAAGTGGCCATATTAGGATTCAAGCGATCATTGAACATAAGAATCAGCAAGAAGGACAGCAAAACACGCGGAATTTTTTTCTTGCCGCTCAACCGAAAAACGCTTGAAATTGACAAAAACTAGAGAACTATTTAAGCTTTGAGCACCGTCTTTTTATTTAAGTAGGAGGTTGAAATTTTGGCAGTATATTAGGGTGGATAAAGGTAAAAAAATGAGCCACCGCCGTGACCTCTAGGACAAAAAAAATTTTTTACCATAGGTTTGTGAACCACCCTAGGGGGCCTCCATGCATTTACTCTCAAATACGTTACTGCTGTGCAGGTGTATTAGATTACCAAGAGAGTGTTCTGCAAAAGGCTTATTATTATCACAGTAGTACCTCCTTTAATTGACACTTCTGAATTAGGGACACCTCTATTTAAGAGACACTATTTAGTCCCAGTCCCTTTGAATGGGGGCCTCCATGCATTTACTCTCAAATACGTTACTGCTGTGCAGATGTATTAGATTACCAAGAGAGTGTTCTGCAAAAGGCTTATTAATATCACAGTAGTACCTCCTTTAATTGACACTTCTGAATTAGGGACACCTCTATTTAAGAGACACTATTTAGTCCCAGTCCCTTTGAATGGGGGCCTCCATGCATTTTACTCTCAAATACGTTACTGCTGTGCAGATGTATTAGATTACCAAGAGAGTGTTCTGCAAAAGGCTTATTATTATCACAGTAGTACCTCCTTTAATTGACACTTCTAAATTAGGGACACCTCTATTTAAGAGACACTATTTAGTCCCAGTCCCTTTGAATGGGGGCCTCCATGCATTTACTCTCAAATACGTTACTGCTGTGCAGATGTATTAGATTACCAAGAAAGTGTTCTGCAAAAGGCTTATTATTATCACAGTAGTACCTCCTTTAATTGACACTTCTGAATTAGGGACACCTCTATTTAAGAGACACTATTTAGTCCCAGTCCCTTTGAATGGGGGCCTCCATGCATTTACTCTCAAATACGTTACTGCTGTGCAGATGTATTAGATTACCAAGAGAGTGTTCTGCAAAAGGCTTATTATTATCACAGTAGTACCTCCTTTAATTGACACTTCTGAATTAGGGACACCTCTATTTAAGAGACACTATTTAGTCCCAGTCCCTTTGAATGGGGGCCTCCATGCATTTACTCCCAAATACGTTACTGCTGTGCAGATGTATTAGATTACCAAGAGAGTGTTCTGCAAAAGGCTTATTATTATCACAGTAGTACCTCCTTTAATTGACACTTCTGAATTAGGGACACCTCTATTTAAGAGACACTATTTAGTCCCAGTCCCTTTGAATGGGGGCCTCCATGCAATTACCTCTCAATAAGGGACCCTCTATACAAGGGACAGTCACAGAGAAAAATTACAAAACTTAATGCATAAAAAATATTGAATTCATATAAGATTAAGGGGTTTTTTTACCAAAAAGTTGACTTAAAAGTTTGTCCTGACTTTGATATGCAAAGAAACAAATATGTATTTTCGAATTCTTGCTGAGATTTTTCAGTCAATTTTACCTATGTGTTCAATTTCGACGGATAGTGCCCATGAGAAACTTTTTACAGAAAACTTTAGGTAAAACCACCCTGTTATTTACATTGTATTGTATTGTAAATTAAATGACATGAAGCAAATCTAGGTAACAAACTACTTCCAAATGAGAGCTATAAATTAAAACCTTGATTTTATCGCAATTTTCAATTAAATTTTAATTTTAAAAGTTATATTATTTTTAATTAGAATTAGTCTGAATTTTGTCTAAGCATACCTGAAACATTTTCAATAAATCTTAAATGTCAATAGTTTGCCTTTATTATAATGCTATCCTGCGTTAAGTACACGGTGGCGTCAAAAACAATGAATGTATCAATTCATACACCTCCGAAAAGGGGCACCTCTATTTGTTGGACAAAAAATCCAGCCCCCTTAGTATCCCTTACTGAGAGGTTCTACTGTATTATGCTTTTTTATTAGTAGGGATTTTCTTTTTCCCTTCTAGCTCAATTCTTTCTTTTTTTTCTGCGGAAAAAAATCATTCAAGTAATTTACCTAAGATTATTATCAAATTTCGAAATGAGTTTGCGAAATTGCCACCCTTTCTTTGTTGCGCTTCTTTGGGAAACCACTGCTGTCAAAACTTGAAAACGCCGCTGCATATACGTAACCGCCATCTCCTAGCAATATTTTGCTCTATTTCAGTGAAGTTTGAAAAATTAATTATAATTTAATATATATTCGGGGTATTATTCGGAGGATATATTACGAGGTATTAATAATTTTTACAAACTCTTACATTCACTTCGGTGGTCAAACCCTCCCTCATGCTAGTGACAACCAGGTTTACATCAACCTCTCCTACCCTCGTTTTCGTGACACTTCTGATGCTATCTCTACTAATAATAAAGCTGAAGGTGGATCTATCTTTCTTTCTTTCCTTCCTTCTATCCGTTCTGTCGATTTTCATAAAATTTGGCATTGATAGTAGGAAGTCTGCACCTAGAAGCGTTTTTTTTCCAAAAATTATATTTTGTTCTTTTTCTATTCGAATTCTTAGCTAATTTTTTATACAAATTTGATAAAATGGGGAAAAAATATTTCAGACACATTTTCAAATTTTATATCATTGGAAAGCGTAAAATTTTCTGCTAAAAATGATACCAGTTCTAAGTCTCTACGAGCATTAGAAGAACTGTTATAATTGTTTTTAGAATCCCAGAATTCAAGGCTTTCCTTGAGCAAGCCAAACGAGAAAAAGTGATTAAGCACGAGAACAAAATTTGAAAACGAAGATGAAATGAATTATTTTATCAACGGAAATTAACTTTTCATGTTTTGTCATGGTTACGTTTTTATACCTTTTATTTGTTTCGCTCTTTTCCCTTGATGATTTTTTAAAATGCATTTATTTTTGTAGCAGTCCAAACTCCAAGCGTTATTAGAATGAGTTAAATGAAATATTTTAACTGTAGGAAAAAATTGCCTGCTTTTATTTTCTCAGTTTTTAGGGAAATGAAACTCGTTAAATTATAAAAATATCGTATAAATGGCGGTATTGCAACGTTCTTTCTGAAATGTTTCATTTCGGAAAATGTATTATTTTGTTTTTAAAGTTAAGAAAGAAAACTTACTTCTTCTTTTGAACTTTGGTAAGATTTTTCTGTTGGTCTCTGTAAGCAACAAAATTCTTCTTCATTTCTCTTTCATCTTATTTTTATATCATACTTTTAAGGAATAAAAGTTGAATTATAACCAAAATTAAGTATTCTTTCTGTGATATCAATTTATTACCAAATGACTTTTTCATTTTATACCCTTGCAAAGATGGTGCGGGTACCTTTAGTATAACAATAAATCTGTCAGTGAACAATTGCTTATCGAATCGATTTATTTTGTGCATTACCATTAATATCCATCTAATGGGCGTTGCTCAGTTTTGTCTGTTTGTGTTGTGCATTTTTTGTGTCTGCAAGATCGCGAGACTGAGTAATTGAACTCTAATTAGCTGGGGAAAATGGAAGATTTTGACATTGAACTTCTTATTGTAACTAATAGCTAAGCGGTTGTCATGAGAAGAGATTGATTTGTCACGAGAGTCGGTTTAACTTTGTTTACTGGTTGCAGCCGCCGTAATCCACACAAAGAGTAACTTTGATCTTGAAAATGTTTGCTTCTTTTTGGAGCAATAAGAATGGGTAATAATTGGCTTTGAGTTGAGTTTGGTTACTTTCGTAGCAGTTTTTTGCAAAAGTATTCTACTCAAATCCGTTCCAATAACACATACTTTTTTTTAAATAAACTCACCAAAATGGAGTAAACACTGTCAAGCCGCGGCGTATCTCTCCCCCCCCCCCCAAATCATTTGGGGGGAGGGGGGGCTGAGCAGAGACTCTTTGAGTGGAGGGGGCGGGGCATCTTATTAAATGTAGCTAAGAAAAGTAAATGTTTCGAATTTCTGATATCAACGCTAATTTCAGATGACAAAAATACATCATTAAAGAATATTTTTTATCACCATTATAATTATTGTTGAGAAGTAAAGCGTTTTGATGAAAATAGAAAATGATAAAATTGAAATTTGAAAAATTTTCTTTATTGAAGAAGGTGCTCTTTAAACAAGTGCATGCAATGTTTTTGCAAATTTAAGCTTATATATAGCATTAATTTTGCCATTTATTTTACAATATTTTTAATATCGGGTTTCAATCACACATTAGTTGAAATTTATTTAACAGAGTTAGATCAATGAATAAGCATTAATCGGCGTTTTTGAAGCATATTTGAAATAAATGTCAACAAAATTGAATTACAAGATGGCCATACATGTCACATGCAGTAAAATGTAGAGATAAAAACTAGCTGTCGTGGCCGTCACGAAACTTTCTTCTATATCTATCTTATGAATTCCAGTTACAAAATAAAATACGTACTCGCCCGAATAATTGGAAACAGCTCCAATTTCCCAATTATCGTAATAACCCTGCAAATGCAGAATCAATGAGCGAAATTGGAAATCATTGCAAAAGCCTTGTTTAGATTAGTTGCAAACATTTTATTTGTTAGTAAAAAGAAATTGGCAACAGTTAAAAATTTCAAATCATTGAAAGTTTTCAGCTGTTTTGATAATTAAATAGCGTGAAAGCGATTTTTTAATGAATTGATTTTTCGCATTGTTGACTAAGCGCAAAAATCACCCCACCCTCCCCCTGGGGCGATTGGCGCCAAAATTTAATCGATGCTTGCTTCCTTATTGGGTTAGTGTTATTCCAAATTTCATTCAAATCTCAGCAATATTTCTCGAGATGCAGTAGATGCAATGACAAAGTAAGCACTTTTGATTGCTCCACCCCCCTTTGAGATATTGACACACAAATTAAATCAGATTGTACTCAATAGGGTCTACCTATGGACCAATTTTCGTTTGATTCCGCCTGTTACTTCCTGAGATATAGCAATCACCCCCGCGCAGAACACGTGAGATTTCTCCACCCCCCTTCAAGATACTGACACACAAATTGAATCAGCACCTGTACTCTATAGGGTCTACCTACGGACCAATTTTCGTTTGATTCCGCTTGTTACTTCCTGAGATATAGCAATCACCCCCGCGCAGAACACGTGCGATTGCTCCACCCCCCTTCGAGATATTGACACGCAAATTGAATCAGCATCTGTACTCAGTAGGGTCTACCTATGGACCAATTTTCGTTTGATTCCGCCGGTTACTTCCTGAGATATAGCAATCACCCACGCGCAGAACACGTGCGATTGCTCCACCCCCCTTGGAGGAATTCGCTAAACAAAGTCAGGTGCACCATTTCACATGGTGGTAAATATGTGAAAAAATTTTTGTTCAATTTCATGCAGTAGTTTTTGCTCTAGCGCGGCCACAAAAACTGGTCACACACATACAGACTCACACACACACAGACACACACACAGACAGACATTTTCCAAAAATGGTCGAAATGGACTCAGCGCACCTCAAAACGTGCAAATCCGTCAAAATTCGACATTCGAAAATTTTCACGAAACCAATACTTTCTTCTATATAATAGATATAGAAGAAAGTAAAAAAAGGAAGAAGATGAAGAAATATACTTTTTTCCCCCTTTCGTTTAATTTTACCTCATACTTAATTTTCTTTTCAAAAAAAAAAAAAAAAATATCATGTCTTATTTCTTAAAAGAAAAACAAATAAAAGATTTCAGCTTAAATTTTAAAAATTTGTTTGGAAAATTTCGGAGGGGGCTGCAGCCCTATCAGCCCATCCCATGAGTACGCCACTGCTGTCAAGGTAAAGCTCTAGGCTAGGATATTCTATGAGTAGTAGTCACTGGCTACCAGAGACATAAAAAATGTCAGCCACATTTGCACTTTTGCAAGTCATTTTTAAAAAAAGTTTTTACGCAGAGCAAATGCGTAAATAACCTAATCTCTGATAGAAATATAAGAGATTACTGTCTAATTTTCTTTGGTGAAACGTTTCGCTTATTTACGCATGCGTCAGGTCTTTTCTGATCTTACCAAAATAGGGGTGATAGGTAAGATAACAATAAGGGGATGAATAATAAGAAGCGTTTTGAGTCTTATCAAACAACGTAGGACGATGTTAATTTCAAATACATAGTTTAGTTGAATATGTCAAAAGGATAGCGAGTGCAAGTTTTAAATTGAAAACTCCGGAAAGTTCCCACTCATCACCCTTTTTTCAAGTGGAATGGTTCGCGAGTGCTCGGCGCGGTTTTTATGGACGTACAGTATGATGCTCTACAAAAAAAAAGTAATAAATAAAAAAATAAAATAAAAAAAAGAAGTAAATGTTCAATGAATACATTTTTTAATTTTAAAATACAAGCGGACAACAAACGAAAATATTTTACAAATGCTTTAAAATAAATTTAAAAAAAACTCATGATCGCCCCTTTTGGAAACTGGTTCTTCATTTTTCGGTAGCCATTCTCAATGAAATAGTCACCCATTGGCGACTGGTGACCGTTAATCTAAACTTTATGTCAAGATCATAACTCAACTTTAGTTGGATACTGTTAATAAAACTGTACAAAATTGTAATGATAATGACAAAATTTAAGTTTGACAAGACATTGTATAGTCAGCATTTCATCGTTCAACCCTTCAGTGGGCAGGTAATCCATTTTGCGAGTCATTTCGCAAGCTTTAAGAGAACAAAAGTTTCTGAGAATCAGCTTACTTATCCTCAAAAAGTAGTTTCCAGGAGAAATCGCAAAATATAAGGTGTCCTTTTCATCTTCCGTAGCTTAAACAATAGATAACACAAATAATTTCACCTAAATAGTTACATTTAAGGAAAATGCTTATGCTTAGACACAATGGTAAGTATGTCAGCATGTCAACTGTAAGATGAATTGCAAAAGAGGCAAAAGTAGACAAATTAAGCGAAAGTTGGATCTGACAAATAATCCTCGTACGTAAAGCGAAATAATGGTATTTTTCTTGAGAAAGGATAGCGAAAATTAGCGGACAATAAACGGCTAGGAAAATAAAAAAATATATTTAAAAAAAAAGTAACTTCAATTATTGTTTTGATGTTTATTTGTTGTCTGAGGTAAAATGCTTCATAATAATGTGCTACGTTTTGTGTATATTACAAACTTAATTTCTATTATATTCTGAAATTAATTTTGAAAAATAATGGGAAATGTATTTTAGCTTCAGTAGTTTTATTTATTAATTTATTTTTTATTTATCTCAAAGATATAATTAAAATAAAAGTAAAAAAATAAAGAGTTCAATAGCTGAGAAAAATGATTTCTTAAAAATAAAAACAATGTAAAAAAGCTCATTAGTTTAAATCTTCAAAGTGTTTAATATTTAAACAAATAGTTAATTGATATTTTAATATTTTAATGTTGCTTATTATTAATTCCATACAAAATGTTGTTAATACTATCCAGGAAGTCACACAAAAAATGTGATACTGAAAAAAATTTAATTATGTAGCGTTCTAAAAAATATATTGAGACATTTATTGACCCAATAATTTTTTGCCCTCGTGTTCCTTTAACCGAGACGGAGCATTTTTTAACATAGGGACTAGGCGACACTAATGTCGCCTAGTGAAGAAAATTTGTCGCCTAGAAAATGCAAAACAGAGTCACTGGGCGACATTGTAAAATCCAACATTTAGTCACTCTTAGTTTTCGTAAACGGAATTCTTTCTTTCTCTTTTTTTCCCCTTCCTAAAAAGCCTCCACCGCTTCTCCTACAGCCTCCAACAAAACCTGTTCCCTTTTCTGCCCATTGATGTTGGTAAACAGAAAGAGGTGAGGTGACACCTTCCCATTAAAAACACGCTTCGGATTCTTTTAGCATGCAATATGATCTCTAGGAATGAAAGCCGTAAAGTTGATCGTGGCCCAAAGCCAAGGCCGTATCCAGAGGGGGGGGGGTGAGCCCGTCGCCCCCCCCCCCCGAAACCCGAAAAGTTTTATAATGTAAAACGGAAAAAAAAAAGTTTTCTTTTTTTTTAAATTTCAAACGGCAAAAAAAGTTTTTTTTTTCTGTTATTGAAAAACGAGTGAAAATTTGAAGTACAAAAAAAAAAAAAAAAAAAAAAAAAAAAACAATTTAGATTCTCATTAGCTGCAAAACAAACTTGAAAACAAGACTCTCATTCTCTTTTCCAAATCAATTCAGGCTCAAGGCAAGCTACTTGTAAGTTTGATCGGCGCCCCCCCTCCCCCATATAAAAGTTATAAAACTTACACCACTCAGATTCTTACCCCCTAATCGCCGGGCCCCTAGTTTCCGATTAGGCTGAGATTGCTTCTCAGCGCCCTGATTCAATTAAGAGGGTAGGGGAGAGTGGTAATGAATGGGCCACTTTTTGGTTTTGAATTTTTGTAATTTTTTCTAACACTTTGTTTTAACTCTAAATTGGTGTTCTAGTTACTTTACTTATCTGGCTATCCAAAAAAGTCATAAAAGTTGGATTAGCACCTGTCTTTAATGAATTATAATAGAAAATAAAAATTTTTAAATTTGGCCCATTCAACCCCACCTAGGGGGTTGAATGGGCCATCGAAGGTAATGAATGGGCCACTAAATGAATTCAATGAAAACATGTGGATTTAATCTTTTATTTGCTGAATATGACAAAATAAGTGTGGCATTTGACATGATGATACAAAATCATACTGATTTAAAATTATATAAACAACAAAACTGATGCAATTAAAATAAAACTGATGCATACCAATTGTAGCAGAAAAATGACTAAATAATGAGATTGTAAGAAATAAATAACATCAAATATATATTTAAAAAAACAGATAATACACACTGTGATTTAACAAAATTTATATATTTCAAAAATAATATTAAAAATCACTTTAAAAACTTCATCTTCATTTTCAAACTTGTCAACATTCAAAAACATTTTTTTTTAATTTACTAGACATCGGGAATAAGAAATATCTAACTTAAGTTACCAAGAAAGAAAATGAAATTGTACTGTGAGGAATATAATATGAAGGAGAGAGGGAGGCTTTTTCAAGCCACGCACTGCGACCAGAGGTCTATTGTACTATGGGAATATAATATAGATCTGCAAATTATATTTAGAAGTTACTACAAACCTATTTTGACGACAGTAATCTTTATCTATGACAGTCAGTTGTGTTTCACATTAATGCGAAAATCCAAAGAAAAGGAAGAAAAACAATATTTAAGTGGCCCATTCATTACCATGACATAGTGGCCCATTCAACCCCACCTATACTTTTGGAATACATTTAGGTTTTTTGAGTACATTGAATTTAGATAACATCAAAATACATCTTAAGATTAGTTTATAGATATGGAAAGACTAGCTTATACATATGTATGTAGTGAAATACTTGGTACATTTTAGCTAGGAAATGTTTTGCTAAAAAGGGAAAAACTTACTTTTCAGTCAGATTCTTGACCATGCCACACTAGTTTGAAAATGGCTCAGCCCAAAGGAATGAAAATTGGATGAGTTTAGTAGAACAAATATCTACATCTATTGGTGGCATCAAAAAAAAACTCATGCAAATACTTTTTCATATTTTGTTAGTGGCCCATTCATCACCATGGCCCATTCATTACCACTCTCCCCTACTTTGTTTGTCCACATTTATAAGCATTTGTAATCCTCGAAGGATTTTAATAGCTAAACATATCTTCAATCAACAAGACCGCACAAAAACGGATACGTTCACAGACCCTCTGCTTTATTGGACGCTCACCAATCTTAGACAAAAGTTACTTTAAAAAAAATCCATTTACAAATGCTTAAAAACCGTGAAAACTTTGTTAAATGTAGCTGTAAACCTTGAATTTTAAAGTTTCTAACACAAATGGAGGGG
This sequence comes from Uloborus plumipes, assembly GCA_038373865.1. NCBI lineage: Eukaryota > Metazoa > Arthropoda > Arachnida > Araneae > Uloboridae > Uloborus > Uloborus plumipes. The sequence continues at coordinate 3,366 of JAXGGA010010503.1, read as the reverse complement.
AGGTGGGCATCAAGTTGCGCAAAACGCAGCTCCTTGATTAAAAAAAAGATTCTGCGTAATACAAAATTCATATTCCAGCATTTTTTGTAGCATATTTTCAAAAATAATTTTTTGTGACTCACATGTTTCATTTCTGACTATTCTTTAACTACCTAATTCAGTATTTAGAAGTTACTTTGTAATTGATTCCTTTATTAATATGTCAAGCACGAGAAAAAAATATTATCCTGTGCCTGTATTCTTTTTCGTTTACTGCAGTACTGGTGATTGAAAAAGAAATTGTCGTTATAAGTATTTTTTAATATCTATTTTTAATCTTTAAAAGATGTGTCTTTCAAAGTTTTAACAATTTTGTAAGACTGTCCAATCAACTATTAAAGCGTCAGAGACTGGAAAGTGCAAATGAAATGCTTTAAAGAAGTTTAACTGTTCTAGAGTCTTTGAAAATCATTAAATATCTTTTTGAAACTCCTTCAAAAGTGCTTCAATCCTATTTCTTATCAAATAATTAAATTATAAATTAACTAAATGGCCAGAATGTTACTCTCTCGTTAATTATGTTTTAAATCTCTACACTATTTCTTTTAAAGAATTTTATGTGTTTTATACTATTGGTTATTTGATGTTACTAAGAACTGTGTCAGTCGGTGAGTTGGGGAACTCATCAAAAACTGCTATGTAACTATAGTGAAAACCGATGTAAGCAAGTGATAATGTGTTACTAATTTGAAAAAGAATGCAGAAAGTTTATGAGATTGTTGTTTGCCTACTTTTCCAACATGTTTTTGAAGTCCCAATTACCCCATATAAGGCCTCAAAATGCAGAATTTTAAAACTTGTTTTCAAAAATTTACCCGGGGAGGAACCCCGGACCCCATAAAATTACGGATATTTTACCCCACTTAAAAAAGTTCTCATTGCATATCCCTCTATCTCCAATAAAGGTCAGTTCAAGAAATAATAAGAATAAAGAAATGAAAACACACACACACACACCAAACATCATGGGGGGGGGGGGTGTCAGCTAGAAATTAGACTCATAGCACACACAAAAATGTATGTGTTTTTGGGCAATGTATGAATCTGGACCCCTCCCGAAATTTTTTTCTGGATACGGCCTTACCCAAAGCGGTGACAGTTAACTGCCCAGCTATCAGTGTCGGATGTTCTGAGGTGGGGGAGAGTTCTGAGGTGGCAGTGGAATAGCAAATTTTGACCCCAGACCCGCTGGTGCAGCATTTTTTCAGAAAAAACAGAGGAGGTACAACGAATCTGATCAAGACTTGTATCGGGACAGAAACTTCATTAAAAAAAAAAAAAATACTGAGGAAAGCACTATCTAAACAACTTGTCCACAAAGGGTTGTTTTTTGTGTTTTTTATGTTCATGGTATTGTACCATTGAATTAATCCAGAAAAAAAATTATGGTATCCCTGAAAGAATTGTATGTATTTATTTAGATTACGCATAAAAAATATTTTCAACATGCAAACTCAAGAGCAAAGAAATATTATTGAAAAAGTATTTGCTCTATTCGTGATTATCTATAGTGGCTCTTTTTTTTATAGTACAGTGTTTTATTAATTTATTTATATTTCTCACAATTCTTTGCACAGTTTTTTTTTTTTTTTTGTACTTTTTGCAAAAAACTACAAGAAAAGAGTAACACTTGTACATTCTCTTAACTTATCCCGCCAAAAAAGAAAAAAAAAAAATTTTGTTACATCTTTTTAGATTGAATATAATTTTACAAATATTAGGTAAAATTTTTCTTTTTTTTTTTTTGAAATATTATGAAAAATATTAAAAATAATTTTTTTTTGTAAAATTTTATATATATTTTGTGTTTTTCCTCCCCCCAGACACATTTAATGACACAACCGCCCCGTGTCGCCCAGTGAAAAATCCTTAAAAAATGCTCTGAACCGAGATATAATGTTTCAAAATCTGCCAAAAAGTTTTAAGAAGAGCCAAATTTAAAGACTTGAAGGCACCATTTCTAGCCGAAGATTTCGCTGTGGCAGGGTATCTGAAAGATATGCCTTCTTTTATACACTGAAACTCGTTACATTTACCAGCTTTTCTAAAAAACATTGGCAGACTGTAAGGTTTCATGCTTCAATGATGAGGACACGAGATAAATGAAAGAGGATCTTCTTCTCAAAAGTAACTAGGTCAGAAAAAAAAAAAACAAAAAAAAAAAAAGCATTGCATCAAATTTTTTTAAATAAATCAATACTTTCCGAACGTAAGGAAAGACAGGGAGGTGGGGTAATACGGGGAAGGGCTGTAAATTATAGTTTAAGCACAGCAAGCTGACGGGAACTTCGTCAACTTTAGTAGTGGGTATCAGTTACAATCCTGGCTTCTCCTAACTTCATACATTTTATGAGATTTGAAAAATACGTATAACTTTGATACTGGTTTGCCGTATTTTTCCTTTTTTAAGGCACATAAAACACGTTGTGCAATGGGAATTTTCCAAATGGTTTGTATACCACAGAAGAGAGAATCTATTTGCCTGAGGTGTTCATTCCTTTCTAATGACAATGGCACCCTCTCCCTAAAAAAATCACGAAGACTTCCTCTTAAAGGGAAAGCCTAAGGTCCCCTCAAACAAAAAGAGAAAAATAGTCCCAAATCTCAATAAAGATATTGATGGCGCAGTCTACGCCATGACTCTTTCCCTCATCTTAGTTATGTATCTCTGTTTTAACTACGAAATGGTGTATGACCTTTCGATAGTCACAGAACAATTTTCATCTATACCTTAAGTGATCAGAAAGCATGCTTGGAAGTATGATGCACTACTGAAACTACAGGTTGCACAATGGATCATTAAGAGTGAAACGTTGTAGCACGAGCGGCACCCAGGCCCGGATTACCCAATAGGCCATCCTAGGTATTGGCCTAGGGGCGCAAGCTCGTAAGGGCGCATATATCGGAGGAAAAAATTAATAGTTTTTTGTAAAAATAAATAAACAAAAAATAAAGGAAGAAAGGAAAAAAAAAAAAACAAGAACGCAAAGCGCTATAAAATATATGGGGAAAAAAATTCAACTAGAAGGGATTGCAAAATACCAATTCAGCAAAAAAAAAAAAAAGCAATTGGAGGGCAAGGGGACGTAAAGCTTGAGTTGAGGTAATTCATTTTCTAGTCTAAGGTGATACTTTTTCATACCTTTGATTTAAACAATCATTTCTTGAAAATATGGTAAAAGCCATGGTACAGATAATGGTCAATATAAAACTTATTTATGAAACAATTTTTCTCTCTATAAATCATGTCAGTATTTTTTTTTTTTTTTGAAATTAATAATTTATTAATTCATATTTATTTAGGACTGCCAATTAATAGGGGAGCCC
>JAXGGA010010502.1:37500-46555 GCA_038373865.1 Uloborus plumipes | reverse complement strand
TCCTAAATGTAAATATAGTTTACTAAAATTTTGGGCGAATAATTCAGTGTATATAAAGGGCCTAAATAAGACGGTAAGACGAATAAAAATACAAAGGCTACTTTTTTCTATAGATATCATTTGCGATCAAGTTTTTGTCAATATCACGAAATTTCAAGGCGTTTGAGCGACCTCTAAATATTAATATATTTTGCCAAAATTTTGCACAAATAATCAGTGTATATAGTGGCACAAAATAAGAGGGTAAGACGCACAAAAATACAAAGGCTACTTTTTTCTATAGATATCATTTACGATCACGTTTTTGTCAATATTACGAAATTTCAAGGCGTTTGAGCGACCTCTAAATATTAATATATTTTGCCGAAATTTTGCACAAATAATCAGTGTATATAGTGGCACAACATAAGAGGGTAAGACGCATAAGAAAACAAAGTTTATTTTTTCCATACATTTCTGAATCACCCTAATGTCCCATTATACTTAGCAGTGAAGCAATTAAACCAGCTCTAAAAGAACGATAAGATTTGAAATCATTTTATTTTAAAACCGTCTCAAAAACAACATTAAAAAAATTAAAGATAGTCATGAGAACTGCTGATAGGAAGGAAAACTTTAAACTATAAAAAATATATATATTTTAATTTTCAACTTAATGGTTTTACTAAAACTTAAAATTTCAAAATTTTTAAATTTAAACTATGAGCATTTGTCTTTCTTTCACATTTATTCACACTTCAAGTATCAATTCTGTACCTCAGAACCAGACTAACGTAAGTCCATTTTCGTCATTTTTCAGTAGAGGGTGAAAAAGATTGTCAGATACATGCAAAGGATGGGATTCGCGCTCTTTTCACGCCACTAAATAATTGTGAAGGAATTTGTTTTATAGAATACTGTTTTAATGGGTTGATGTGGAATAAGATTCTACATACAATGAAGCAAAAAAGTGAAAATCGCCATTTTTGGACTTACCTCGTTCTGGTTCTGAGGTACAGAATTATGTACTTTTTTATGGTTTAATTTTTTTCTCAGTTCACTTTGGTCATCGCTATGTTCTATAAGAAGTATAGCTACAAAGGTGAATGTTTAGTAGCCAGAGAAGTCTGAACTTGATGGAGAGGTTTTGGGTTCGATTTCCGGCTCGGGCATTTATGTACTTTCTCTCTCCGGCTGATTCAGCAAAGTTGAATTTTGTTCTGTTTTTGACGATGTGATTCATTAAAGAAGGTGACTCATTTAATCACTGATGCAATTAACCGGCCTCCACTGTATAAATTCCCACACTGTAAAAAATGAATGTTGTTTTTACAGCTTAATACAGCTAATTTTATAGTAATAAACTGTAAAAATTGCTAATTTTATAGTAATAACCTGTAAAATTGCTACTTTTACAGTACTAAACTGTAAAATTGCTAATTTGACAGTAACAAAATGTAAAATAGCTAATTTAACAGTTTATTACTGCGCATTTTACAGTTTTAAATTGGAACCTCGGCTGTCAGTATTATACTGTAAAAACAACAGTTCATTTTTTTGCAGTGCACGGTTGAAAATACTTTGAGACGAAAATTAAGTGAGCTATAAATGTTTGATTTAAATAGAATCAAGCACACTCTTCAACATGCAGATAATAAAAGTTTTAATAAAAATAATTCCTTCCCGGAAAATTTAAAAAATTTATTTGTCAGAAAACGTCCATTGATTTTGCAGAATGTGTTTAGTTTATTTTACAAAAAAATTCCTTGGATCACAGAGAAGCTGGCTTTGTGATTATCGATATAGTATTCAGCAAGTGAATTTTTTATTCGATTTCAAAAACTAAGTAATTTCTTTTTTTTTTGTGGAAAAAGATGTTTCAGTGCTTTCGATCTTTAACTGAGCTAAACACTGAGAATATGTGAGCTTGATTAAATCGAAGTATTTTAGCATCAAAAGGAAAAAAGAGTCATTTAATTTGTTTGAAAATGTAAGAATAAAGAATTACAAGAAGTATATCAACTCATTGCTTTGATAAAAAAGTATTCCGCAGTTTTTTATTCTACCAGATTAAATATTTTAGCGTCTTCTAATTTCGAATTGTTTGATTAAACATTTACATCTCATAAAAAATTGAAACTTCAGCTCTTATCAATTTACTTTTTTATCAAAAGATTTTATTTAAGGAAAAGGAAAGTTTCGGATAAGTTCTTCATGTAAGTTTTTCAAAGAAACATTTGTGCAGTTGAACAACTGAAATTTATTTCAAAACATAATAACAGCTTTAAAACAGGATCCTTCAAACAGGAATAAGAATTGCAGACACTAGTTTCAGGGCTACAAAAACCTTCTTTGAACCTCGTTTTCAATGCAAGGAAGTGAGTTTATGGATGATAATCCAGCATCTTTTTTCGAATGTCTTTTTATCCATAAGCCATTTATTTGCTTTGAAAAATTCGTTCCTTGTAACCCCAAAACACGTCTCTAAAGTTCTTTTTGACTTTTCAATTTTTAAATAAAATGTCTATGGTAGTTAGTTTTCAAGCAGGACAGCAAAACTGTTAAAATTTTTCCTGAAATTTTACGGTAAAAGTGACTGGCATCCATGTTGCCAGTAACTTTTACCGTAAATTTTTTTTTACTGTAAAATTTTCCTGAAGAGAAAACGAGAATTAAAAAGCGCGAGATGCGAACGACAAGGATTGAACCCGGGACCCAATTTTTTCACACTGCTATACTATCCACGGTAGCAGATGAGACACATCAGGAGAGCGAGAATAGGGTGTCATCGGCATCTCACAGTAAGTCACGTGGTGATCAACTGGCGATGCAATCGCAATTTTTTTTTATCGGTACAATTCACTGTAAAAAATTTCTGTTCGGTAAACGCTACATTTTACAGTAACATTTACCGTAAAAGCTTCCTGAATTTTTAACAGTGAAGAAGTTGAGGGAAGTCACGTTAGGTCTATAGGATGGCCAGGAAATTGCTGACACTTTTGAGTCAACCAGGAGGGTGGTCATCAGGTTTGTGTACTTTTCGCGTTTACAGGTTGTGTTCATTACAACCTCTTCAACAGTGTTTTTTAGAATGCATAATGCTTGTGTCATTCAATGAACACTGAAATGATGGCTTGAATTCAATGAATACTGAAATGACAGCTTGAATTCAATGAACACTGAAATGACAGCTTGAATTCAATGGTTTAGTCATACTTTGCATATGTTGTCGCAGTTGATACGAGAACGAATACTAAGAGGTATCTTAATAAGTTGGCTCAGAACATATGTTGGTGGCGTTTGGTACAGACGCTCTAATTTGGAACTTAATGGTGCCTTAAAAAAACTGATGAGGTCTGATTTATAAAAATTCAGTGTTAAATAGGCTGGCCACGTTACTAGATTGAATCGTGAGCATTCAAGGCCGAATTTTTTTGCTAAACCTTCTGGAGTTGGAGCTAGAAGCCAAACCAACCTGAGATGGGTTGATTTCCAGGAATATGATTTCGCTACAATGAGAGTGAAAAACTGGAAGACCATGACAATCGAGGTCAAAAATTAAAATAAATAGCGATTTGTCATTGCTAAAATAAGAAAGAAAAATGCAGCGTTTTTAATTGAAATGTTAAGTGTTTTGGACAACAGAATAAGAGGCGAAGATAGAAGCTCTCAGAGTTCTCTTTTGAAGTATTACAACGGTATTGAATCTTTCTTAGAATTCTGTTTTACATATTTTTTTATTTATGATTTAGAATAGATATATAAAAAAAAACATACAATGCAAAAATGTGAGGATAAATATTTTTGCTTTCCTGCACAATATTTTCAATTTTCCAATTTACCTTTTAGTTTTAGTTTTCAACTTTTTATTCTATTTTGTATAATTATTGCTATGTATGTGGTTTTTTATGTGTGTTAATCCGAGATTTGTTTTCTAATATAATACAATTTTCATTTTCTTTTGCATTGTTTCTAAACCTCAAAAAAGACATTTGTAAGTACAGGATTATCACGTAATTTCTAGCTTCTAAACATAACAAGTTAAAAATAATAATACTAAGAAGTTGAATTTTTTTCTAAACTAAATGTTTAGAAAAAAAAGGCTGGAATTAAGCTTCCAGCATTTTAAAACTATGTCGACTAAAAAACCTATAACTAAATAAAATTTATTTCCTCTTTAGTTTTTCCATAAATGATCACGGATTAGATTATAATAAAGTTGAGCATTTCATAAACATGCAACATTTGCTGTAATCTGCCATTAAAAGGAATAAAGATAGTTTATCTGAAAAAAAAAAGGATGAAAGAGAGAAAAAAGTACAGACTTCAAAACAGTATTAAAGAAAAGAAGCAAGCAATATATATTCTTATAAATGCTAACTACACTAAAAAAAAAGAAAGAAAAATAAAAAATAAATTCATTCTTTATGCAGTAGCAGTATTTTTACAGAAATTCTGCAGTAACAGTATTTTTACAGTAATCCTGCAATAACAGTATTTTTCAACATAATTTTTGACGGCGATGTACACTGGTGGAAATAAAAATCCAAACAACAAGAAAGACTTGCGCTAGATAACCGAAATTCGGTAGGCATGTTTATACAACTGAAAGATGACATCGACTGAAATTTCGGGCTCCGCGTATAAGTGTGGCGCAGCTGCCGTCACTCAGAGCATGCAAATAAGGCTTGTTTTAAAAGCTCGTGAGTATTATTTTTCCGTGAAATTTGACGTACTGCGTTCATGTTAGCCAGGAATGCATTTAAGAAGACGAAGAAGCCATTATCAGCAGCTCACCGAGTTTAAACGAGGTTGTAAAATTTGGCTACGAGAAGGTGGATTTTCATTTCACGATATTGCAGAAAGACTTGGTGGGAATGTTTCCACCGTGCCTGATTATTGGAAGTTATGGCCAAAAGATGGTACTACTTCAAGAGAATCGAGTTCCGAACGGCCACGTGGCACGACTGAGAAGGAAGATCGCCGAATTCTGCGTACGGCTGTGGCGCATCGTACTGCATCTACGGTTGACATTCGAGCTGCAGTTGGTACCGTCGTGACCCAAAGAATGGTAAGAAATCGCTTACTTCAAGGACAGCTCCGAGCCAGGTAGCCTGTAGAGTAGATGGTATTCCATTAACTGCAAACCATTGTGCCATTTGCGACGGCAGTGGTGTCAAGACAGAGCTTACTGGAGGTCGGAGTTGCAAAGGATGGGTGGAAGAAATTCGTAATGGTTGTTAAAAATAATTTAAAACCATGATAATTGACTGACATTCTACTTTTTAAAACATCAGTCAGTTACCATGCTTTTAACAAATTTTTAAAAAAATCATCGAAGATGCATTTCAGAAATTCAATCACTCCATTAAATTTAGCTTGAAAAATACAATGATCCTCCGTTTGTACAAAGTATATTTTGCTTTGATTGATGCAAAAAACGTACTGTCTTGCCATAAAAATGTCAGTCAGTTACCCACGGAATTGCCGAATAGCGATAAATTTGACGTATTGTCGACGTACCCCTATTCCACACTCCACAACTCAGTGCTTTTTAGCCTACTTTCCCGTTAAAAATAAAAGAAAGACGAAAAAAGTATTAAAAGTAGCTTCATGCATTTAAAAAATATCGTATTTACATTTCCGATTTGAACAATTTTTTTGTTCAATATTGAACTACTCAAGCAAGCTGTTATCCCTAATAACTTTTGAGTGAACAGTCCGATTTAAATAAACTTTTTTTTTTTGTTCGAAGAATCTCAGCAAGGATACTTCATTACCGTATTTAAATTTTTAATTTGAACATTTTTTTCGTTCAACATTGAACGGTTCAAGCAACCTTTAACCACCTAATAACTTTTGATTGAACCGTCCGAATTAAATAAGTTTTTTTTTTTATTTGAAAGATCTCGGAGAGGCTCATTCCCATATTTCGCTTTTTGATTTGAACCATTTTTCGTTCAATGTTAAACCGTTCAGAAAAAAAAATTTAGCATTAGCGCCTACGGGGAATTTAAGCTGAATGTTGATCCTGAACTTAAAGTCAGATTTCCTTCAAACTAACTTTGAACGAAAATGGTTTTGCTAAATAATGTTTGTAAAGTACTTTTCTGAATAATCCTCTGTGAGGACTCTGATTCCGACTCCGACTCCGCAAACATGGCGAAAATGCAGGCTCAGAAAAAAATGACTGACTGGGCAGACGATTTTTTGTTTATTTATTCATTTGTTTTATTTTATTTATTATTGTTTTTTTTTCTTTTTTTTTGGCAGACGATTTTTTTTTTGTAACAAAAATTCAAGAGGGCATTTTATTCTTTATTTATATTTAACAACTGGCAACGGATTAAAAGTGAAATTCGAGACATTTTATTAACAGACGAGTTTTTTTTTCTTTCTTTGATAAAATGTGTTTTGATGCTCTTTGTACTTTTATTTATTTATTTATTTTATTTTATTTTATTTTATTTTTTGAAAACGATTGAGGATTTTTCTACAGAAGAACTGTAACAGTTACATTCTTTAAAAGGTTTCGACAAAACTTTATTTATTTATTCGTTTATTTACTTTTTGCGTGTCTATTTCATCTGATGAGAGGGGTATATTTTGCTTTTAGAAATCAGTTTTAAGTGCTATAAAGGTATGTTTGACATAATTTTCAGTCTCAGATAATCAAAAGAATAATGATCAGATGCTAGAATGCCGATGTCGATGTACGGGAAAGTAGGCTCGTTTAGTTCTTGACAGAACTTCTTGTTATTTGTTTAATAATGAAAAATGTTATTGAAAATCAGACGAATATGTTACCATATTTTTATCTCACAGTGAGATTGGTTCATTAATTTCAAGATGTTTATCAAGCATTTTTGGTTAACTGAAGCAATGGTTATAAATTTCTTCCACCCATCATATAATAAGTACGATAAAAGGAGATATGAGGCGTATTTCGGCGAAAAGAAGTCAGAAGATTTTTTTTTTTAAGACTTCAAAATGTTGCTTCCTTTCATAATACTTAATTAAAAATGTTAATTTTAGTTCAGTTAAATATTTCACAAGCCGCTCAAAATTTGCAACAAAATAAAAGTACCGTTGCACTAATATTTTGTCAGGAATACATCGAATAATACTTAGCTTAAGAAGTCAATTCAATTTAAATTCATTTTTGTACTTGTTTCGTGCTTACAAAAGGGTTTATCGATCGTATAGACACTGGCGGAAAAAAAATCCCAACACCAAGAAAAAATTACTGTACAGTAATGAAATTTGGGTAATGCAATTGTCTAGTTAATATGTTTAATTTATTAAATGTACAAGATCACTGGCTAATTTAAGCTCAGGAAAATGCTGTGCAAATGTGGAATTATGTTACTTTAATAGCCGGTGTAACCTCCAGAATTTTGAAGGCAAGCCTGCAAGCGTGCATCCATTGTGTCATACAGGTGCCGAATGTCACTTTGTGGTATGGCATAGCCATCCTAATACAAGGCCTGTCAATATGGCCGCCCGCGAAGGCGGTTATGTTTGCAATAGCTCCAACGCGAATAAAAGACTAACTTTCACTGCATTTATTTGAAATAAAAAAGTTTTTCTTACCTGAAGTACTCTACTGCATAATTACAATTCATAATTTCGTATAGTTTAACTTTCAGGGAGCTTTAGAAGTTATTTAATCAATTCATTATCATAACAAATAGATTCATCCATACGTTATGTTATGTTAAATATTCTTATAAAATATATCCTAAAAGGGGGAGGGTAGTAGAATAAACAATCTAACAGAACTTTTATATGACTTAAAATGTTTCTGAAGTAAAAAGTAAAAGAATAAACATAGTTAGGTTTGTTTATTCAAAGGAAGTAAATTATAGGCGAGATGTAACATTTCTCAACAATAACCATAATAACAGTAATCTTTATATACTTGATGCAAACAAAAATTTAATGGGTGCCATTAAATGGGTACCCATTTCTGATATTAAAAGAACAACAATCATGAAATCACAATTGGCACAACATTGGTACACAGTGAAAATATTGATGCATGTTTTTAAGTTTTTAAAACGTATTTTTTATAATGAGTTATTTTTAATTTTTTTACAAGTTTTAAATTGTGAAACGTATTATTTATTTGTTTGGGATCATCAAACGCGGTTTTATATTAGTTTATGTATTTATTTATTTTTGAACATAGAAAATATTTGCAAAAACAAAGCTAATGATGATCATCATAGGCGGACCTACGGGGATACCCTGCGCCTCCAACATTTTGCTTAAATTTTGAAAAAAAAAAAATGAATTTAGCGTATTTCATCTGGAAACAGTTTAGAAAATAAGTTATATTTGTTCATAGCTATACAATTCAACTTAATTCACTACAAAGAAAACCCAAAAATGCAACATATTATGTAGTTCAGAGGTTCTAAAAATCCACACTTCCACGGACCCCCTCCGGAAAATTATTAACTTTAAGCCCACATGCGCCAAAAATAGGTTGATTTTTGATAACTAAAATTTTTGTTTTGATCGTCCCGGGAATTCCGGGGGGGGGGGGGACCTCGGTTTGCTGCACCCCCAAAATTTACAGCCTAAATCCGCCTTGATGATCATGTGCATTATGATCCACATACATGGGTTGCTAACAGGGTTGGGGTTTTGGACGTCCAAAACTGGTTTTGGACAGGACAGGTGGGTTTTACTGTCCAAAACTGTCGAAAACTGTCCAAAAGTGTCTTAAACTGTCCAAAAGTGTCTTAAACTGTCTAAAGCATGGCAAAAGGGTTTTAAGCTGACTAATTTCTATTAGCTGTAATATTGATAATGCATACATCTTAGTTTCTTAGTGTTAATTAGTTGTAATTAATTAAAATTTGACAATATTTAATTATATTAGTAATTTTAATATACGTTAAAAAATGAACAATTTACTCATAACTCCACTGCATAAAAATTTCATAAAATAGGAATTGGTAGTACTGTCAAAAAAAGTCTTGAAGCAGATAATTTCAGCTCCATTTGTAACTCAAAATGTGTAAAACTGAAGTCTTTTGTGGTTTCTTTACAATAATGTTTTCAGTGA